>JAWWEN010023566.1:0-17946 GCA_035582955.1 Sycophila texana | reverse complement strand
TGTATATAGTGGCGGTAACAAGCCGAGGGAACTTCGTTCCTACCGGGGGTCCCGAGACCCACACGTTGTTTTTTTTTCTTTATAAAGAGCTTCGGTGTTCGCCGAGGGGCAAAAGCAAGCGCGCGAATCCGATTAAAGAGAGGAAAAGGTACAGGCCCTCGCGGTATCCCCGCTCGGAGCGCTGGCTCGCCGGTGCACCTGACCCATATAGCGGGAGCGCACCGGTATTGATCGACCCAATTCCGCGGCGAGAAAGAGAAAGAGAGAGGGACTCGCGGCGCTCTCTCCCCCTCCGCCTCTCCGCGAACGCCGGGTCGCTTTTTACACCCACGCGAGCGCGTGCCGTCTCTCGTGCGTGTATGCGGGAGCTTGCAGCGTTGGATAAATACACACGGCTGAAATTTTGATGCCGGAGCCCCGACTCTCTCCGCGCTGTAGGAACAGCGAGCGGCGTCCCTTTCCTCGTCGCGGTCTACATTGGATAGATTGTTTGCGTTTGAACAATAAAAAGTAGACGGAACTTGCACGGTTTTATTTTTAGCCGAACGGTCTCTCAGCGCGGAACTATCGGCTCCTGAATAAGCAAACGCACTTTTCCGCTGTGCTTCGCTAGCCGCGATCTATATCGGTGTTTACGACTCCGCGGCGTTTTTTTGTGGCCGCTCGTGCAGCCGTGAAAGATACCCCCGAGTCGAAGAAATGCGACGCGCCGGCAATTATCTCCTCTCGGTAATAAGCGCGGAGCCTCGCGAGGGCCAGAGAGAGAGAGAGAGTGGGAGGCGGGAAAAAAAAGAGAGAGGCGCTCGAAGCTCGGGATGTAACGAGAACAAATGCCAGCAATTGCGCGAGGAGGCGCGGGGGAAATCAATCAGCTTGGATAGGCGCATTTCCGCAAGATCGCGGTGTGAACGCGATATTGCCGGGTCCGACATTACGTAAGCCACGGTGTAGCCTACTGACTCAGTATGCCTCGGGATTCCATTTGCTACGACGCTTGGCTTCTCCTCTCCTTTCCTCTCTCGTTCTTTCCGTTTAATCTAATCTAATCTATATCTGATTTTGCCTAGGAGCAAATAAAAGAGGTATCTATCTAAGTATCTCTCGGGTGCATCGAGCCTCTCCTCCATCATCTCGTTAACTCTCCCGAGTCATTATTTTAATCGGGTCAGAGCGAACAAGAGAGAAAGAGAGAGACAGACGTTACGCAGCGGCGCGTCGGGGGCTATCGCCTCCTCTGATTCGCCGGCGTTCGACTCTATTCTTTGGCCTCCCTCTCCCCCTCTTTTGCCTCCGCGGCTCGGACACGAAATATCTATCGGAGAAAGAGAAGGATGTGGTCGGGAGGAGCGCCTGAGCTCTACACTCAGGGTGTGGCCTTATAGTGTCGGGATGTTTAGGAGAGCGCCGCGTGTGTATATCGACGCGACGGGGCCATCGGCCTTCCCTTCGTTCTATGCAATATTGCTTTTAACGACGGCTAATGGATGTTTAAACAAAACCGTAGGAGACGCCGTGTTGCAGCGACTTCTCCCTCGAGCGGGGAAAGAATCGCTCGACAACGTGCGAACGCATTCGACGTCCCAAATGAGCTTGTGCTCGAAACTGTGGAAACGCGGCCGACGCCTCCATTTTATCCTCCGTGTTTTTCATCTCTTTTTTTTTTCCCTCGGTGTGCCAGGGGTTACTGCACCCGTGGGCTCGAAGGAAATTTCGAAGGCCGCGGCCCGGCCGAGGTATGGATGTCTGTAGGGGACGCGTATATACCTGCCCGCCGAGGAGGAAACTTCGAGCCGAGCCGGGAGCGATTTCTTGGGGAGGCGTGTCGCCTCGGCAGTAGAAGCGAAACATATGGGAGGGAGCGGGCGCGTGCAGTTTTGCGGGGACGCGAAGTCGAAAGTAAACGCGCGCGGCGTCAATGACGGGACCCGGTCTTTGACTGTCGGACGTGCAATTCGCGGGGACGCGCGAACTCGCCAACGAGCTGCCGCTCGAGCGGCTTTTGCGAAAACTTACTTTTACGGCAGCTCGCGTGCGCTGCTCGGCTTTATGTCGTGGCCTCTCGACGTGAAAGTCGACGTTTCGCTTTTTTCTTTCCTCCTCCTCGCTCGAAAAGAGAGAGAGAGAGAGAGAAAAAAAAAAGGAAGCGCACGGAAGGTCTATTCAAAAAACTTAAATTGAGGAAACGCATTTTCATAAAAATGTTCTCCTTCCTCGAGTTCGCCGATTGCTAAAAAAATGTTTATACTCTGAAAGTATAAAAACGCGTAATGAGCGGTAGTATGTACGGAGTAAGCGTCTTGCGCACTGCAAAGAATTTCAAATTTTAAGTAAGTTCGAGCAGTGAGGCGAAAAACCTTTAGGCCTCGCTGTAAAGTGTAGATTTTCCGAACGTAGGGCGCTCTCGAAGGTTTGCCGCCGCGTTGCAGCGGGTAACGGTCTTGTCGAGAGGTATCCCGGCCGACGAGGATAGGCGCTCGCGTGACGCTCGGTTGCTCATCGTCGGCGACGGAAAAGCGCGGAAGAGAAAAATTCGCCCCGTTTCCGGCGCAGCTCCGAAAAGCCGGCGAAGGAAGCGAGGGAACGAAGGAGGAGTCCCGCGCCGACGACCACTTGGCGTCGCGAGCAGTTCAACAACCCGGCGTCCTTGCGCGCCACTATTTCCGTCCTTCCGTGCATCCCCATCGCCGCGTCGCCGCGTCTTTTTTTATCCTCCGGCGGAGGATGAGTGTACAGGAGCGGCGAGCGATCGGGAGGCGAGTTTTATGCGTTTCGCGCACGTATTTCGGAGGAGTGGTCGTGCAGCGGAGGCGATGGCGGGGCGCTCGTCTCTCGCCCGGCAACAGTAGCTCGCGCGCGAACGCCAGATGCAATAGGCGGATGAGCGACGTGCCGCAGGCAGCAGCGAGAGCGCGTGACGTGACCACCGACGAATTTTCGGACGAGTCGCCCGCCTCGGGTTTCAGTCCGGGATTCCTCTTTTTTTTTTCTCCGGTATGGCCGCGCGCAGCCTCTTATTTCCGATTCTCGCTGCGAGCGCATTTGCGAGCCGCGCAATTCTTCGGTGCGTTTTACACGCGTTACTTTTAGGGTAATATTACAAGAGGGTGTTGGTAATAAACGCGGAGATGCGAGTCCCAAGATATAAATCAAGAGGGCAAAAGCTAGAAATGGGGGGGAGGGTTCGGAAAAGCCTCGTAAAAATACGATTCGAAGAAACTCGTAAAAAAAAGAAACTGTGGCTAACTTCTGCACCTCGGAATCTCCGAGGCCCCGAAAGGGCCCAATAAGCAGGATAAAGAAGCCGAGGGCTTCTCAGGCACTTTTTCCCTTCGGTCCTCCGGCGAGCTCAAAATGCAGGTGTATAATATACCTGACGGTATACGCGAGGGGGCGATTTCCTCCTTTGTGTGGCTCCCTCCGCTGCCAGTCTCGAGAGTTTCGGATAGGTCAGAGAGTCGGTTCTGCAGGCAGACAACGACTCGGCCAGGTGCGCACCCGCGGTACCTGCTACGGCAGAACGTTTAAAAGCGATTCTGGCCGGCCGGCTTCGCACGATGCCGGCCGGCGTTTTTTTCCCCATTGGAATCCGGCGAAGCCGCTCCCCCTCTCATTCACTATACCGTCTGATATCCCTTTAAAAGGGACCCAGGAGTGCATGCCTCGATTGTGCCCCCGTCGAGTGGGTGCGGGATTAGGAAAAGCGCGGAAACTGCGCAGTTCGGTGAGCGGAGGACAGGGCATTGTGTTAGCACGCGGGGGAATCACGACCATTGTACGGAGGAGGGGAGAGAGGACAGGCGGAGGAAGGCCGCAGACAGATCGCTTGTTTTTCTATTTCTCGCTTAGGCAGGCCGAGTGTTGATTCGACGACGAGGGCCTGGCGTAATGTGTTTTTCTCATAGTGCAAATTGTGCGACTAATAGGCCGCGGGGAACTCGGCAAATTGTATTAACGTGCTTGCTTTTAATGAACAAAAGGGTTGCTCGACAAAAATCCATCGACCCATTGTCGTTCCCTTGCGTCCCGAGCGCGAGCTCGACTATTATAGACGAAAACTTACGTAGATTTCTGTCGTCGTATTTTTTTTTTTTTTTTCACCGTAAGAATTATTTAGCAAGGTAAACAAAGGAGTGACGACCACGCGACAGCTCGCCAGTCGAAATAATCGACGTAAAAGTTCAGTAACCACAAAAGATCATTAATGAAATGCACGCTTCCGTCCATTGGCCTGGTACAATCGCCGCGAGTCGCATATAATACGCCGTCGCGTCTGATGCATAATTCATAAAAAAAAAGGGGGAAAAAAAAAAACGACGAGCTCGCCGCCCGACAAAAAGGGCGATCGGCTATCTTCCGCAAAGCGTCGACCTCCCGCTGCCGCTTGTAATTTTCGTCAACCTCCGAAAAAAGAAAACCGTGCGACGTTGTATGTACACACGATGAAAATGCCAGGCACGCACGAGGAAAGAAAACCTCGGCGAGCGAGTGTATTATAACGTCTATCGACCGCTCAAGATCGCGCCGCCGGGAAAATTCTCCAGCCCCTCGGTTTTGGACGGGGTCGACCGGTTTCGCCTCTCCCCCTATTGCTGCCCTTTTTTTCAAGACGTACAGGCGCGATTCTCTCCCTCGCCCGCGTTTTCACATGACGTTGCAAACTAGGACAGGTGTGCAGCGAGTCTCGCTCTGTTCTCGCTCCAGCGACCACTCGCGTGCACGCGCGTGTAACCAGGGCGCCTCACCCCCTCCTTCAATTTTTATTTTTTCACTATTTTTTTTCCGCGGGAGACTAACCTCCCGGGTTCCCATGACTATAGACTTCACGCGTGTCTCGGAGTCTTCGACCTTCGTGCGTCTGCATGTGCGAGTAATCGACGGGCTCTCGAGAGAACGAGCGCAATTCCTAGCATGTATATACACACGTGTGCACCACCGGATCGCAGGAAAGTCGAAGAAGGTCCCCATAGTAACTCGCAATCACACGCCTTTCTCGGATTTGTCAGATATTCACCTCGCGGCTTCTTCGCTTCAAAACATCCACCGACGACAATTTCGCAATTTCGGGAACATCATCAGCAAATTAACTTGTAGCCATCACCCGAAGCCGTAAAAAATAAAAATCCACGGTACGTTCTGCTATGTTCCGCGTGTATAATTTCGGAGCGCTCCGAAAAATTATCCTCGAAAATAAACGTTGACTATGCGCGTCCAAAAGTAGCCGCTCATCATCCTCTTCCAATGGATTAATCGTACATTCGGGTGACGAACGGAACGGACGTCGCGATCGGGAGGCCTCCGTATGTCGCCGCGTGCGATTTTCCTCACCTGCGCGCTCCACGTCGGCGTCTATTTTTAATCGGATCACTCGGCTATAAAAGCGCCCGGGTGACTCGCGCCTTTGATCGCGCGCGCGCGCCTCTCCGGAGAAAGCCGGCCGGCCGGCTTTCAAGCGCGAAAACGTCCACGTGAGCGGCCCGGCCTTTTCGCCTCCATCCGAGAGTGAAAAGCTCCCGGACTCCTTGCACGCCGCCCCGGGGTCTAAAGAGACCTGCGAGGCGCTCAAACGTGACGACGCGCAGGAAGTATGGCCGCGGAACGCCGATAAAAGTTTAATATTCGTCGTTTTTTTTTAATTTTTATTGAATTTACTTTTATCGCGAAACAATCCACTTCCACGTACGATTATTACGCAAGCTCCTTGCATTATCTTTCAAATATCAAGGTTTTACACACTCGATGACGTTTTTTTTTTTTTTTTTTTTTTTTTTTTTTTTTGTCTTCCAAGCACTTATTTCAGAAGCTAATCGCGTAATATTCAGCGTCTTTTGTTCTCTTTTTAGAAATTCGATAGAGGATAAAAATGTAGAAATGTATACTTACCCGATGACCTGTGGCACATCGATGGAGTGTGAGGAGGCGCGTTTGCGATCGCTGCCCATGTCGGCCAGCCGGGCGAAGTCGGTGTCGGAGTCGGCGAGCCGGGCGCTCTTGCGCGACTCCAGCAGTCGCACCTCGTCGATGCGCTTCGTCAGGTTCATTGTGCCCTGCAACAGCGAAAAATTCCACGCCGTTAGTCACTTTTCGAAATAAAGAAGAAGAAAAAAGAAGCGATTCCACCCATCCGGCAGATATATAGCACAACCGGACCCACCGCTGACGCACCAACGGTATATCCAAAAGTATAGAGGAAAAGAAAAAAAAAACGCTTGTGGCGCACCGTCGAAATAATCTCGCGCGCGACCAGTGCGGAGGGGCAGAGCGAGCCAGATAGAGACGGCGGAGAATCGGTAACGGGCAAGTGCGTCAAAAGGCGGCTTTTGCGTATCGCTCGGCGCTGGCTACTGCGCCGTTTGCGCCGAGGCGGCAGTCGCGCGGCGCGCCCGATGATAACCGGCGCGCGAAAGCGGGAGGAAGAGATTCAGCGCGAGCGAGCGACGGAGAGAGAGAGAGAGAGAGAGAGAGAGAGAGAGGGAGAGAGGAGCAGCCGGCTGTTTACGGCTCCGCGACGTCACGGCACTCGCAATACACGTGTCTCCCCGATGCCGGCTCTCCCACCACTCGCGCTCTCGCCGAGCGAGCGAGCGAGCGCCAGGCTTTACGTCGTCGTCGCCCGAGCCATTCATTATATACACGCCGAGCCCGGGGATTCGCTCGGCCCCCGCTCTTGTTTGTTTGGGAATCGTCGGAGGAGGCCGCTTGTTCTCTCTCGCAAAAATTGTCGCCTCGTTTCGAGCGAGCGTTGCACCCTGCGGCCCTTCCCCTCTCGCCCTCGCCACGACGGCCTCTCCGCGAGCGGTGGCGCAATTAGCAGCCGGCCGGCTTCGCTTCCGCGAACGGCTTGCATTTTGTTGCACCGTCAGGCGTACAATTATTGATTTGCCGCGGAGAGAGGGAGGTGGGAAGGAGGAATTCTAGCGGGGCGCGGGGAATCCCTGAGTGGCGCGCGAAGTGTTGGCGTCATCGACTGCGAATCTCTTCTGGGAAGTGCCCGGGAGAATCGGCGAGACAGCTCCGAAATCGTCGGATCCTGTTTCGTTCGGCGGACACCATTAGCCCCCTTTACGCTCGCTCGCCTTGTCCTCCTTTTGTGATAGGAATTTAAAGATCCTTAAGCGCAAAAATTGAATTCGATAAATTTCAATTATAGATCGAGCATCAGCGAGGAACATGCAATATGCAATCGGTCCCGGGAATGCAGTTTCGCCAGAGAATATCCTAGAACGGATAGGCCTCCTATTCATTGATCTCATTGCAGCGGCGGTTATATAAGTCGGGATCGCGAGACGCGCGGAGTGAGTCCCAGTACACTAGACCTCATCGAGGCGCAAGCCGCACGAACCAGCTGGAGGAGATATTACGAAGCCTCCCCGGGACTTTCTCGAAAGTGCCGTTGGAAAGGGCACTGCCTCGCCGCTTTCCTCCTACTCTCTAGGCGCTCGCGCGCCGCTCTATGCACGTAATTCGATAATCAGCGCGCAATCGTGTCGTAAGTCGGGCTCTCCGCGGGGCGGGAAAAACGAAAGTACACGCCGAGAGAGTTGCGACACCGAAAGGCCTGCCGGTAATTTTCTTCTTTCCCTCTTCCATTTTTTTCTTTCCCTTCTTTTTGCTTTGGTCCAAACTCGAAATTGGTCTAGACGCAGGCCATTATTATTATAGGCATGGCGGAATCTGCACCACACGTGTTCGGTAGCAGAACATTGGGAAACGCAGTTCGTCTTTGGGAGAGCCGGATTTTATTGGCATTGACAGAGACGCCGAGATAATCTCGTAAAATATGAGCTCAAGCTAGCGCGTGAGCGCAGCTCTCAGAGGAGAAAGTATTAGGAACGTTGCGACGTCTATTTTTACGGTAATTTAATACGCGAGATTTACCTCGTTGAGCGAAAAGTATTTAACGAGCGCCTTTTACTCGAGAAACGCGCACCCGATCGGCTATAGCATTTTTTTCCCACACCTACCATTTTTTTATCCATCGTACAAAAAGAAAGACTTCACGATTAGGCGGCCAATTCAATTTTCCGCCGGTCAATTCGAAAGGCGAGCGAGGAAAATGCGCTCCAAAAGGAAGAAAGTAAAAGGTCCGAGTATAGTGAGCGATCGATCGATGCTACATGCCGCAAGACCAAAACAAAAGGCAGGCTTCCGCAGCGATCGAGCGAAACAGCTGAGAAGCAGGCAGGCGTCAGCGGGCGTAAAGGTCGCGAGATTAGCGGAACCGAGAGCGGCACGGCGAACATAACGGGGGAAGTAACGGGTCCTCTCTCTCCACTCCGCGGGCTCCGCGGCGCAATAGAAATAGAAACTAGAGAGGCCGAGAGGTTTACCGGCGCAGCGCGCGTGCACCGCGCGCACTTTCTCCCGACTTTCAAATTTCCTCTCGCCGCGGGCCGCCGCTGCATGCGAACGACGCCGCGACGTCGTCGCGTGTCGATGACCCCTCCGGGGGGGGGGGGGGGCCCGGATACTCCACCGCGAAGGGAAGACTCGGATTCGAGAGAAAAATAATAGAAGCCGCACGGCGTTTCGCGATCGACCGGAAAAACAAGCTCTGGCCGTGTGTTGGTCGGAGTGAGCGCACGAAAACACGATTAAGTCGGCCGCCAGCTTATCCGACGCGATGGGTTAGCGCGATCACGACTGCGCAGTCGACTATTTTTCAAGCCCCCGCGATACGCGCGTCTTTGGCTCTGGAGTTTATTAGTTTGGGATAAGAGGGGGAGGAGGGCTCGTCGGAATAACATATATACGCCCACCGAGAGGCCCGCGGCCTCAACTCGCTCGGATCGATAAGGGCAATCGTCACCGGGCGTCCGTTATCTGTCTCCGTCGCATCGCCGGCTGAAAAGCCGCGCGCGCTTCCGCGGTGTCGGCTTTCGACGATTGCACTGGCAGTGTCCGGGGGGCCGTCATCGAGCGCGGATTATACGAGCGAGCGAAATTTCGACCGTAAGAGGATCGTCGCCTACGTCGTCGACGACGCCTCCCCTCCCCGAGAAACCCGAGAGCCCCGGTGTCTCATCCTCCGTCTCGCTCCTTCTCCCGGGGGGTGTATATATGCGCGCGCTGTAGGGTTCGTCGAAGGTTATAGGCACCTGCGCACAGTCCAATGCCCCCGAGAGACGCGACGGCAGGTCCGTCTGGCTGCCGGGACACCGGAGAGCCGCGGCGCGTCCTTCTTTTTTTTCCCTTCCCTCTTAGTTACGGGCGAGCGCGTCGGTCCCCCCATCTTTTCGTCGCCCGGTCTAGAGGGGGCGAGGACCGGGATCCTTTAAAAAAAAAAAAAAAAAAAGGAACAGACGCGACGGGTTCCACCGAAGCTTCCCGCTGTCGAGCCCCGCGCCGTGCGCACACAATGAGCATGCCTAGGATCTTTTTTTTTTTCAATCTTTTCCTCCGATTCGTCCCGGCGATACGAGCCGACCGAGAACCAGTTCGAGCTCGAGTCGAAACTAGTTTCGATTCCCCTCCGATTTCGCGTCTCTCGTACACGTTGATCCCGGCTGCAGAGCGCACAATTAAAGCGGCGAGCGCACTCTCCGGGGTGAAAGTGTACGAGAGAGGTCCCTCTGCCGTTCGTCAACCTGGCGCGTTGCGCAAACCGGCAATTACCGCGAGGCCGATAAAGGACGCCGGCTGAATCACGCTCTCTTTCGCTCATCCCGGCCGATAGGCGCGCGAACCGCGCGCCGAGAAACGAGAACGAGTGACGCGCTCGGACCCCCGGGTAGATAAGGCACGACTCTGATTGTCGAAACAACGTACCCCGGTGCCGGGTACGTGAGCTCCGTGGCATCGGCAAAAGTAAACTGCCTCGGCGATAAGGGGGCCCCGCGAAGAAGGAGACAAGAGAGCCCAAGAGGCGGAGGAGGAGAGGCCCGCACGGCAGGAAAAGACGACCGCATTCCAGCAAACAACAGCGATAACTGTAAACGCGCGCGGCGCGAATGTAATCCGCGGCTCGGGCCTGCGTGTGCCGACGAGCTCGCTTTTTCCCCGAGAGCGAGCGAGAGGATGCGCGGGATTATCTTGCGCAATTTGCCGGCCGCATTTGCTTCCGCGTGCGGTGCACGCTTCCCCGGCGACATTTCGCCTCCGCGACGTTGCCTCGCAATGCCCTCCCCCCGACCCCGGTGGACTTACGCGTACGCGAGCGAGTCCGGCTAACGAAGCCTAATTGCGCGGCGCATTTACATAAGCGCGATCGTTATTAAAATTCAATTAAGACGGGAAAGGAAGCCGATAGGCATCGCGAAATCCTCGCGGGCCTAATTGACGAGCGAGCGATTGTCGTTACACTCTTTACGAGACTTTAATTGCGCCGCGCTGAAAGTGCAATTAAGCGGCCGATATTATATTGTTGGGCGCAGACCGCCCCGAGGATTTCCCCGATAATGACGAGGATGCGGCGCTACGGGCGAGCTCGGAAAAGTGGAACGAAAGTTAGCGGTGCTCTCACGTTCTGGAATCGCGTGGAAAAGCCGCCCGCGGGCCGCGCGATGCGTGCGCGCGGGTCGTTTCATAAGCCCCGGGAAAACCCGCTTGGTACGTACGGTCGTTCGCGCTTTCAGAGATTGAACGGAGAAAATCGCCGCAACTTCGCGAAAAAGCAGACGACGATTGATGGGACGATAAGGCGGTTTGCGGGGTCGGCTGACGAAACCGCTATGATTATCAATGATTGGGACCAGGAAGCGCGTGGTGAAACTTGGCGAAATCTCGCCGGTTCAAGGATGGCCTTTGTCATTGGCTCGCGCGCCGCAGTTCGTTGCCTCGGCGGCCGATGAATCAGCTGAGCGACTTCTTTTGTCTGCCGACGCGCTTTTCTCACATTCGCGGATTCCGTTCCGGGAACTCGCTTTGCATCTCGCGCAGCGTGCACAATGTGCTCTTGTATCTCGCCGAAATCCTTTCGGAGCGATTCGCCTTTCCTCTCATCCTCGTCGTTATAAAACGAAATGAAAAAGGAAAAGGGATAATGTTTTTTCTTAAGATATTCACCGACCGATTGTTTTTCATGGATGCAGGAAATTACCGATGGAGCTGTTTGCCTCCAACAATGACTGTTTGCCAAGTCTATACATGTAATTGAGCGTGATAAGGAAATAAAAGGAGGCAACGATCCCAATGCGGTTTCTCCTTCGCCGCGGATAATCCCACGATAAAGCGCCTCGAGTTGATCGAACGCAGCGCATTTTTAATTGGCCGATAATAAATTGACGAATCGTCACCTCTAATCTCGCCGCGATAAAAAGCTCCGAATACGTGCTTCCTGGGGCTCCGGCGTAAACAAAAACACGATACCGCCGTGCCGTCGGAGCAAAACATCGCGGATTCCCTCGGCGATTGTCAAACCAACCGCACGCTGCGCGCAACCGCGATACAAATATATACCCGTGCGCGGAAAAAAAGAAGGACAGGAGCGCTACGTTTTCCCGGCTTCGCGGAGAGGGAGGGGTGCCGCGTTAACCCAGATCGACACCTCAAACGGAGAGAAATTGCGCATCCGGGAATTAGGAGGCTCGCGCGCGCAAAGTGCCGCGCAATTACGCGCCAAAGCGTGTATATATACAGCAACGGGGCCAAGCGCTCGAGCCTCTCTTTGTTGCCGAGGTTTTTCCGTCTTTGTGCGCGGCCGCCGGACACGTGCGGCCTGCACCTGATCGTGAGTAATCCGGGAAAAACGATCGCCGATTTTCTCGGTACGGCGAGCTCGGTTTTATATCTACGGCTACCCGCGAATCTCGACCGCGTAACGCACCGCCGGCCCCCGGCGGCAACAATAACGAATTTTTCTTATTGTTCGCGGGCGAGCGCGAAAAATATTGTCCATTGTGTCGGAAGAAAGGCCGACCACCGACGAAAATACGCGATAAACATAGACACCGAAGTTATTCGTCTTTTTCTTTTTTCTCTCTCTTTTTTTTTTTTTAAACGACCCGCTATTTCTGTATGTAATGCACATAAGCTTGTGAGCAGAACAAAGGATGATTTTCTCGCGTACGCACGCGGTTTTCGCGAGGTTATAGCCTTGCTTATAAAATATTTCTCCACCGCGTCGCTATAATAGTACACCCGTGCCCGCAGTAAAGAGCTCGCCGGCCGGCCGGCTTCGTACCAACGCGAGCGAAAAAGTGCTCGATCGTACCGCTAGAGTTTCGCGCGGATAAAAATATACACCGCACGAGAGAATAACGCAAGCCGAGAGATCGGCGAGCGAACTACGTCGGCTCGAGGGGGCAGGGACCTCGCGACTCCCTCCCCGATGAACATACATATATATGCTACATTATCGGGCTGGCACGCGTGCCCTCATATCCTCATCGATAATGCACGGCCAATTGTTGCAACTCAATGTGCAGCGCCGACGGCGCTCGATAGGCCGGCTCTCCATTTCTCGGCGCGCTCTTGAAATTCAAATGCCCTCCAAAAACGAACTCAAGGCGACGAGGGAAAAAAGGTCGTGCGAGCAGCCTCGGCTGCAGTCGATGCTAAACGAGCATCTAAAAAAAAAAAAGAAGCCTGAAGATAATCATTTCCATGTCGCTCGGAGCCTTGGTATATAAGATCGACGGTTACTTCATACGGAGAGCGGGGAGGACACTTTCCATGCGGAGGGCAGCACCCCCCGTCGGCTCGGGGAGGGGGCGAAAACCATCATGTTGGAAAACGTGCAGCCCACGAGGTTTCGGATAAGGGAGATGAAGGCGAGCGGAATGGGACGCAGACGCTGAAGAAGAAGAAGCCGGCCGGCCGGACGTCATCGCGTCTCCCCGTGCCTATATCCGTCCACGGTCGATCGGCTAGGTCGGATTACGCTCGCGATGCTGCAGCACCGGCCGCTCGCTCCCATAAATACGCCGTGTGACGAATCGCGCCAGAGGTCGATTTTTATCGTAGCCGGTCCCCCCGGCACCCGCGACGCGCGATCGATGCGGAAGGTCGCGCTGACCCGCTGACCGGCATTCGTCGCTCGGTTCGCGGAATTCAGCGCGCCGGCCTGCGAAATCCCACCCCCGAACGGGATCTTTATTATCCTGCCTGTACCCGAGGGAAAGTCGCCGATCGGGTCCGGGCGAAGTCCGACATTGACGCGGTTGCACGAAGAGAGCGGGAAAAAAAAAAAAATAAATAAAAATCTCGATCGATTATACAACGAAATACTGCCGCGGAAGAAATAGCCGGCAGCTGCTGGTGCTCGCGCGAACGGTGTCACTGTGTCGAAGCCAAGCGCGAGTGACGTCAGCGCGACTGCCTGCCGGCGATGAGTGAGCCGTCCACACTCCACTCATGCCGGCGTACCGGTACCAACGGCTTTTCTTTCGGTGAATATGATGCGCGGCACGCGCGATCGGTCCTCACCTGCGACGACGACGGCGATGCCTCGTCTCCCCCCCCCCCCCCACATTGCCCCGAGGCGCGAGCTCCCGCCTGCGCGGGATCGCACCTCGGCGTAAGTATCGCGCGGGGGGCTTCCGCGAGTTTGCGCAATTTCGCAAAGAGCTCGAGAGAGGCACGCCGGGGAACGGTAGCCGAGCGTCCGAGCGTTAAGTGGATTGCTCAAATGTTCGCCTGGATTTTAAGCCGTGTTTTCCTATACTCTCCTCTACTGCTATCCTTTTTTTTCTCTCTCTCTCTCTCTCTAGCTCCTTCTCTTAAGTAGTAATACTTTTTTTTATGCACCTCCATTTCATTGCTTTCAATTACAATTTCAAACTGCTCGGCTTAGATTTTTTCTTTTACGTAAATAAACGAAAGTTTTCTTATACGACGAAACAATTACTGCGAGCCGGTGGAGAATGTAGCGCGCGATTAAGTGACTGGCGATAAAAATCAACATTTTTAAAAGGCCTTGATTGGCGTTAAAATCGGAGTCGGACGCGCAAAAAAAAAAAAAGAGAGGAGGCCGGCTCGTCCGCATTCTTTTCATCGGCGCGATCAAGCAAGCGAAAGTCCGACAATGCGAGCTCGGTGCGCGCGTCACGGCGTACCCGCTCATCCTGCGTTTGGCCTGGTTGCATCGCCAGGCCTAGCATTCAATTGCGGGCCGCGTGTGCGCTACAAAAGGGGGCACCGCTGCCGGCGGCGATTATATACGACGCGCGTATCTCGGAGCGCTTTCGGCAAAGCTCGGCGCGCGGGGCTGCACTTCCGCGCGCGGCCGAACGAGCGAGCGAGCGCACCAAGAACGAGGTCACAGAGAAAGACAGATCCCCCCCCCCCCTTCCCCCGTGGAATTTCACGGAAAAGTGCTCTCCGGCGAGCCGAACAGTTTCTTTGTTTCCACACCAAGCGAGGAAATTCGATTCGCGGAGCGAGCCGCTGATGACGCCTCCAGGATATGCAGCGGAAAAAACGCGCGTTCCCAGCGCTGAATATCTGACTATCAACGGCGATACTTGTACGTACGTCGAAGGTCGACTAGGCTAATTAAAATAGTATTATCGAATGTCTTATCGGGGAGGAAAAAAGAGGCTCGTGTATACGAGGTACACAGCTTGGCCTAAAAAGAAAACGCGAGTGCGTCGCAAGACATTCGTCTGGTTCGAAATTTGTACACCTCGGATTTTTTTTCACCTCTCTCTTTCTGCCGCGACGGTCGAGGTAAAGGGTCGAGAGAAGAAGAAGAAAAAAAAGAGGCGCTCATCGCGCGTGACAATACGCTAAACGGCCCATCTCTCGGACTTTCTTCCCGGGCGCTCGGCTTTCTCCGCTCGCGGCTGAGAGCAACAGCTGTTCGCGGCGCGCCGCTTCAAAATTTTCACGTCGCAAATGCACGCGCGAGCGGGAAAAACGGCTAATTGCTGCGGAATCTCGTCGCGCCGTCGCGCTTCCGAAGAAAATTGAAACTCGTCCTCGGCTCGAGTGGGGACTCGTGTCTAATTGGGTCTCCGGCGGCCTTGAGGCACGGCTCTCGCGCGTATAATACACGCGTCGAGACTGCATGGCTCATAGCGAAAGTGAAATTTCCCTAGTGCGCAGTTCGCCGCGCTAACTCCTGTACCCGCTCGCTCCGAACCACCTCCCCCCTCCCCCGTTTTATCTCCGGGGCCGTGTACAGCGCGTGCACTCTTGTGCAAGTGAGCCCGCGGGCCCCTGTGTGAGAGTATACGTGTGGTGTGTGTTTGAGTATGGAGCGAGCACGAATCTGGGCTGCGACCCGCTTCGCGCCTCCGTATCATTTGGGTCATTAGGCTCGTCGCCGGGCCCGCGCAGACGCGAACCAGCTCTAACCTAGGCCCGCTTGCCGTGTGCGCGACGTTATCGCGACTAGCCGCGCTTTCTCTCTCTTTTGCTCGCTCGCGCTTCTTCCTTTTCGAACGAACAGCTGGCGGCCTCTCGAGACGTCACGCGCTTGTTTTGATTCGCGCCAGTCGCGGGAATCCCGAGCGGCCCTCGTATAATAAACGCGCGTTTAAATTTTTTCATTTCTTACTGCGGAATTTACGCTGGAATATAATGGGTATTATGACGCCGGAGGCGGGATCATTGCTGCGATGATTTCACTTTCGTTTTTGAGCGCGCGCACACCGTCCTCCTTACGGACGGAGCCTATCGCCTCTCCGCCTATTTACCCAGCGGACTTATCGTTTTTTTTTTTTTTCTTCTCCGCGGGTGCAAGCCGAGTGTACGACTTATACACTCTCCTCGCCGGTATACGGCGTTTCGAAACAATGCCAGTCATAAGCCCTCATTATCTCGCGGCAGATTTCTATCGGTTCGGCTCGCTCGGGCCTGATAAAATGGAAATTTTCACGATAACGCTCGATGATTTCCCGGCGCTTCGCTATTTGTTAGCCCCTTCCCCTCCTTATAGTGCTGAGCGACGAAAGCTCTACTCATTGTTTTTCTCTCTCTCTCTCTCTCTCTCGTCGACGAGCGGGACCTTGAGAGAGCCGGTGCGCGCGGCGAACCGCCGTTTTCTAGGCCTGTCGCAATTTGCCGGCTTAGCAGCTGCACTCTTGTGGGTAACAGGCGGGCTCTGCAAGGGCAGGCCTCCTTCTCTCTCCTTCTCCGCTCTCCCGGCGAATTTCTAAAAAAGCGCGTGTCGCAACGGAGCGCGTATCAGCGAGAGCGGAGCTATATGTGTGCGCGCGGGTTGCGCAAGAAGCGAGCCCGACGTCGCTGCTCCTAATTCCTTCGACACTCCCACGCCACGGAGGAGGAGAGGAGCGACCGCCGGCCCGCATGCATGTGACTCTCGGCAACGACCCGGCCGGCTTACGTCATTACGCGTCTCGCGCGCGCGCGCGCGCGCGAAAGTCCCGCGTCGCTCGTTACACGCGGCGGTTTTCGAGAATCGAGCGCACAGCTGATCCCCCCTCGGCCGCTCTCTCAGCTGACTCTCGCGGCCTGAAAATTTTTCTACGCAGGTGGTACGCGCCAACGACGCACGCGAGGGAGACGACGGGGGCAGCTTTCCGAGCTACGCGGAGCGTAGAAAGTGCCTCGCAGCGCAGTCCTCGTCTCGGCTTCTTTTTTTTTTCCCGACTGTCCCCCCCCCCTCCCGCGGGACGTCGTCGTTTTTCTCGCTCACGGCGTGTGCACGTATAGGTACTTTCACGTTACGGGAGGCTTGCGCAATCAAAGCGAGCGAGCGAGCGGCGGGCGCTTAAGGGAAACGCGCGCGGCAGCTCGCGGCCCGGACACACGCGGCCTGACACACTGACCTCCTTTCGCGCGCTGCCGCTCCGCGATCCTCTCGCTCGCCGAGCGCGGAGTGCAACACCGGCCGGCCGGCGGCGCTCCCCGCCAATTGGACCGTGTCGATATCGAATCTCTGCCGAGATCGATGCGCTCTCTAAGCTTTTGTTTACTGTTAGGTACCGGCGAGAGCGCATAAGATTTTTCTCTTCTTCTTTGTTGCTCAGCGGCGGAGCGCGAGGGAGAGGCGATCGTTCCTCGGCCGATCGTCGCCGTCGTCGTCGTGTTTATTTCGCTTCGTTACAGTGTTGATTTATGGCCGCCGCTTGTGTAATGACGCAAAATCTTCGATTGCATAAGAGCCAGTTTTAATTCATCTCGCCACGAGCGCGTCTGCCCGGCTCTCCGCAATTTAAAATTTTAATAAATAGTACACAGTTGTCGCGGCTGATTGCTTACTCACGCGCGCTGCGTAGATTCTGGTAGGCCCTCTCGAGAATTTAACGGGGCCCGCAACGAGCTCGTCGCGTACTTAACGAACCTCCTCGGAATGATGATCGGAGCGCGGCTCGCGTCGAGAAGCTCGTTAAAGTCGACAGGTCCGATCATCGGCCGCTTGGGCACGTATCGGCAGATTGCGCTTTTCGGAAAATCGGCCGTTCGAGGCTTGCAATCGCGACTCGAACATGATGAAAGCGCGGCTTAATTGTTTGTTAATCGCTTGGAGGGCGATACGACGTCGTATCTTTATCGGCCGGCCATTGGCGCGGATATTTAAATAGCGTGGCGGGCGGCTCTCTCCGAGTTGAACGATTGATAATCGCGCAGCTTCGCTCGCCGAACAAAGAAGTCACGCGTCGACGAGTGCGCGTTCGCGTCTTATCGGCCCCGCTTCGCCTCGCCGCTTATAGATCGATTCGAGAAAGAATCGCCGCCGAAATCACGCTAGAGTCGTTTCTTCCGGACGAGGAGAGGGAGGTGCTCTCGCTACGACGCAGAACTGATTCAGAAAAGTTGGCTGTCTTTGGCGACGTGCGAATCGAGATAATTCGCTCAAGCAGATGCGTGCACTGGCAAGGTCGCCGTCTATTGATGTGTAATCGGACTACGAGCAACGCGACTGTAGACCGAGGAACGCGAAATAACGGCTAATTTAAGGGGGGGGGGGGGGTATGGTATAAGCACTTGGAAAAATTCGATTTTCTGAAAAATTTATATTTCAAACTAGAACTTCATAGGAGTATTCTGTCAAAATTTCAAGTAATTTGGAATAAAACTCATTAAGTTAATGAGCTCCGTGCT
>JAWWEN010023525.1:0-17960 GCA_035582955.1 Sycophila texana | reverse complement strand
AAGTACTTTTACGTCAAAATCTGAAGATCGAAAAATTTTGGCGACACAAGGCTTTCTCTATGAGAAAGCAAAATAAAAAACAAGTAAATAAATAAAATGTAAGAATGCGAGAATAAAAGTGACACGGATAGCGATATCCGTGAAGGCTGCAAAAACGAGCGGAAGAACTTGAGAGACGGAGTAAGATTAAAGAGGCTGTAAGTACGCCCCCACCGAAATGATGGATGCGATATCTTTCGTTGCGCGCGCCCGGAGGATAAAGGGACCGTGAAACGCCTCGTTCGAGTTGTTGCAGAAGGTCACGGGGCTTAATCTTTTTTACTACTCGTACATTTTAGTTTTCATCTAAATTATTCTTGAATTTTTTCTGCTTTATTTTTCATCTAGCGAAAATACTTTATTTTTTTAACTACAAACTTGTATATATATATGAATGAATTTCTAATGAATGATTAATTTATCAGTGAATTTTTAGGACTCAATACGCTAATACGTAATTACCATCTAAATTTTCTTCTTTTACTGAATGTAAAATAACATTCTATATATTTTTAGATATGAAACGTTGAAACTTTTGTCGTTTTATTCTTTCAGACTCAAGTTGCGTGCTGAATAATTTGAAAAATCCCAAGGCTTAAAGAATGGCTAATCTAAGGTTCAATTCGCTAGAAAAACTGAGACTGAGACTGGACTATATATGCAAAAGTCTTTACGGTTTTGCGCCTGCACCGAGGGACAATTTAAATGTTAATTCGTAACCACACCCTCGGTTAAGTACGGTCGTGCAAAAAATCGACCCGAGAAAAACGCTAACGAGGGCCTTCAAATCGCACCTCTTCGAATTTACTTTATTTGCTCGCACAATCGCAGCCTCGATAAAATAGGCAGAATAACCCCGCGAGTAAATTTCATACAATTATCATAAAGCAAGACTCGAGTGATGCCTTCCAGACGTAAGAATTTATCAAATCTTTACTAATTCTAATATGGCATTTTTAGTAATCAATAGGCTATTTAATTTATCAAATTGTAACGGACCGAATGCTACCTACAGTTTGTATGCTAATACCGAGGCCGATATTTGGCTAATTGTTGTCAGCTAAATTGTGTTTTGTTTATTATTTCATGATCGTATTTTATTTATTTAGTGCCGGGAGTATATTTATTAGAAAAAAGACGAAAATTGATTATATATAAGTTGTTTAACGTTTCCAACGCAAATGTGATGCAATTAAAGTTCAGTTAACGACTTGAATAAATAATATTTTTTTATCGACTCGATCTTCCGATTTCTTGTGAACCCGAACAACTATTCTCAACAAAATATTTCCAGTATTATAAAATTTAAGAGGTCTACAAATGATTTACAAGTAAATTTTACTTTTTAAATTAAAATAGTAATGTACGTTATTTTTTGTTATATATTACGTTTTCCTACAGATTTTCATTAAATCACTAAATAACTAAATAAATAAACAAATAATTATTTTACACAATTCTAAAGTCTAAATTTAATATATAAATTTTATTACATGCCCCTTTACACCCGTTTAAAATGACTAACAAAATAAACAAATATTACAGACGATTCTAACAAATACTACCGACCATATTCTCTATTCTTCTTAGTATACGTAAATTACGGCAAAGAAACAAAGAAAAAAAGAAAAGAAAGGTACTTGCCTGACGCACCTGTTTGAACTGGTCCTCGAAGCTCCAGTTGGTCTGCTGCTGATGAGCGGCGCTCTGCTGCTGAGCCTGGGCGCCGCTCTGCGAGAGTGAACCAGCGGCTGGATTGCTGGCGCCGGCGCCGGCGCCTGGTGTAGCGCCGCCGCCGCCCCCGCCACCCCCGACGGACTCCAGGCCGTTCCGTCCGCTGCCCTGCGACGACTCGCTGGAGTGCGAACTCGCCGAGGAGATGACGGCGCTGCCGTTGCCGTTGTTGCCGCCAACCGTGTGGGCCATCAGCGAGGCGGCTGTGTGCTGCTGGACCGCCGGATTCAGGAAGGCCCCGGGGCTCGTGAAGTTGAACGGCAGGCTGAAGCCGCCGCTGCTCATGGCGGCCTGCAACGCCTCCAGGCCGCTCTTGTTCAGTTCGATGTCGTTCTGTCGCTGGAAACGATTTTTTACACTGCATTGCTCATTTTTACAATGCTACCCTTACGATTTTAAGGTAATTGCAAATGAAAAAGGAGAGTGTGTGAATATAAATGTAATAGGTCAGATAAATAAGCTGAGGAAAATTTTAATAGATCGGAAAAGGGAAAATAAGGATTAGATGCGTATGGAGTAGGAAATTTAATTTAGGAGTGGATTAAGGTGTGGATGGTTGAGTGAGGAAAGATTGCATGAGAGTATTGTGATTGTAAAGGCTGTAAGGTAGTGTAAGGAAATTGTGATATAAGTGAATGTAATTAATTATTGTAAATAAACGGATGTTAGAGTTAATAAACGAATTGTAAACAGAATTTAAGAAAATAATGTAATTTTGTAACCCAAGTCCATTTCTGGGCCTTCCGGCCGAAATAAAGATTATACATACATACAATACTACCCTTACGAACGAGTGTTTATGCGGCATGCGCAAATCACGCACGCCTATAATACTGGAGAAATTTTTTTTTGATTCCTCAGGTGTCCCCCATCGTGAAAAAATCGTGAACACGAATTATCGATTGCCAAACTTTTTTGTCGGACACATTTGAGGAATTTTTGAGGAATTCAAAAATTCCTCAAAAATTTTTTTCTTGTTCTATAGGTTATACAGTATAGATAAAAAAAATGTTAAGCACACGTTTTCGGAATATGTATTTTTTTATCTTCAATTTAAGTTTAAAAAGGCAAAATTAAAAAAATTTGTGTTTTGAGGGACACTTAAGTAATCAAACAAAATTTGTCCGGTAGGCAGCTCTCAAATTTTTTTTATTATTTTTTGTATCCCAGTTGTTTTATGTAATAAAACCCCGTGGATTTGCACTTATACTTGTAGGAACCCTGCAAGAATTTCGCAAACATTAAAATTCCTGCAAAATTTTGGTAGGATTCCCGCAAGATTCTTGCGATAAATTCGCGCAATTTTCCTGCGCGATTAGTACAAGAAATTCAGGTAGGATTCTTAAAAAAATCTTCCATCAATCCTACGGAAATTTAATTTCCTACAGGAATTTTTAGAAGAATCCTGCAAGAATTAAAATTCCAGAAATCCTGCAGGAAAGATTTTTTCATAAGGGTATAGATCAGATTTCACTAATCGTTAGTAAACTATTCGAGAGAAGGATAATTGACGTTGAACTAAACTCGATAGACGTACCTCGATTTTTATCTTTTTGGCCAGGCAGAGCGGAGGCCCGGAGCTCATGAGACTGTTGAGGTGCGACAGGGGGGTAGGCGTCGGTGTGTTGTCCGTCGACGAGTGATTGTTGCTCGGCAACGGCTGCTGCGGCAATTCCTCGCCGCTTTCTTCATCTTGACGATCTGGATCTGATAAGTCTTCTTCTTGATGTGACTGAAATTTAAATCGTTCATTAGTTTCACCATAAAACTTCATCGAAGTGTTAAAGTCGTTCTTATATAACCTAAGCTTGCGATAAGGCAATATTATTTATTGCACACTCAATCGCCCACTTGCGGAGTCGTGGGTTCGCAGTAAGGACATTGCACGATAAGAGCAATAAGTCTAAATACACATAGGATAGATTAGCAACTAAGGCATACTAGAAAAAGTGAATCCAGTATTGAGTAATATTATAATTTATTTTTATTTTTATTATAAAGAACTTCAGGGATTTTTCAAAGATTTTTGTTTTTAAAATGTGCCTTGTTTTCGTAATAAAAATCTTCATATAATTAATGAGAGTATCCTCTTACGAGAATTATCACCTTACAAGGGCAACGAGATACTACTTAATTGATCTAATCATCTTAACCTGCATTGAAAAATATTGTGCTTCACGGATTCTTCAAGTCTTCACCTCCACACATATTATATATAGTACCGACAAAAATTAATTAATAGCCATGAGATATAATTTTATAACTCCTTAATAATTTTATTTTCCATCTATTGCATTAAATTTAAACGCAAAAGTTTCTGTTTTTTCATACTATAACTGGACAAACAACTGAATCCGAAAGTGGACTCGGAAGCATCAGGAAAAGTAGAAAATACAAAAATATTTTAGTATAAGATTTTGCTAAAATCTTACGATTTTAATAAGACGAACCGAGTGTCCGTGCATCGACCACTGGTTTTGTGGGACCGTAGTAGAATGCAGAGGGTCAATATTTTCGCACGTGCTTTTCGTGCGTCGACGAGCTTTCCCCGAGATTCTGACCCGAGAGCACGTGTCAGCGGCCATCGTTGGAACTGACGCTAAACCGACGATCTTTATTTGTTCTCCTGCTGTATTGTGACAGATGCTCCCGGAAAATGAAAAAAAAAAATCGCAAGACAAATTGAGCAGATCGCGAAAAAAACGGATTAAATTAAACGGCGATTTGGCGGAAGAATAAGGCGAAACGCCTCGAAATGTTTATCTCGCGAGGCTCTCGGTCTCGTGGCGCCGTCGTCTATTATATACGAGCTCTTGAGCTCTTGGCTTAAAAGAGAACAATAGTCGCTCCGGATGTTGGCATCTTGAACCATAATTATTCTAATAAGAGCCGCGCATCTAATTCCAAGAAGCTCGTAAGATGCTCCCAAGGATATTTCTTTATTTATTTATTTTTTTTTTTTTGCTCTGCTTTATTCGGTATTGAGATAAGTTGCCGCTACACCGAATATAATAAATTCACTTGAGCAGAAAAGAAGATGATACGCTCAATCAGATTAAATGTCGGTGTAGAACTGGCGGATCTATTTTTCTTTAGGATGTAGAATATATGGTTAAAAAAATTTCATCTAACATATATTTATAGAAATATATAAATAAATAATTTTTATAGCGTAACTCCAAAGAAATTGATGGCGATAGGCTGCAGAGTATTTATATTTTTCTTTATTTTTCCGCTACATATAAGATATGTTATTAAAGAATTAATTTTCTACTTTTCATAACCAGACTCTATTCTTAATATTCATAATTTGAATTTGATGACTGCGGTTATATGGGCTAGGCTTTATAGATGCATCGCATCGGTGTACACATCTCATGAAGAATTCATGTATAAAATGCAAAAAAAGGCGTGGACGAGAAAACACGAGGAACAACAACATCCGGAATCAAAAAGCTAATGCAGCCTAAGAGGGACACACACATACGTATAGGAGGATCACGGAGTCGAAAAAAGACGTCGAGTCACGGACGATGGAGAACTGAATGAACTTTGTTAAAAGGTGGGGTAAGCCAAAATGCACAATCGAAATGAATCAATGAGAAAAAGAAGGTGAGGGGGTCGCGTGCACGCACCGGCCCAGGGAGCCGCCACCCCATCAGCAGGTAAGAATTACATAGTGTCAGCTCTGGAAAAACAAGTGGGCGCGACAGCAGGTTCTCTTCCTCCCTTCTTTTGTGTTTTCACGCTCCAATGAACCTCGACGCCAATGCCTACACTGAATCTACACCCCGTCATTTTATTCGTAATACCTGAGATTAACTCGCATTCAGTCCACGTAAGGTCACTGTATGATAATTTTATCAATTAGAATATATATTGGATTTATGGATTGGAAGATTAGCAATTTCATCAAAAGTGGGCTTTTATTTATACTAATCGTAAATGATCTTTAAATAGGTAAATAAATAAATAAATAAATAAATAAATTGTGATCCGACTTATGGTCTGAGACGATTTATCATGGGTTGGTAGATTAGTAATTTTATCAACTAGAATAATACCGACTGGATTCATGTATTAATAATTGAGAAAATGTTTGGAATTAAAATTACTATTTTTCATGGTACTGGGGACATACTGTGATTCTGAAATATCTTAAGTTTAAATTAAAAAAAATTAGTAACTTTTTAAAGAACTATCCTCTCAGTGCCATAGAACTTAGCAAAATTTCCCATCATAACATTTTTTTCAGTGTAGATGCTAATTTTATAAATAAGAATATCGATTAGAATTATGAATTGGCAGATCGATAATTTTAATATTATTAATCGCCGTATCATTCAGAAATAAATCACTTAAAAGTTTGTCAAACACACGGGAGAAGGTGAAAAAAAAGAAAAAAAAAGGCGATTGATGAATCTGAAGGAAGAGAACGCCTATAATATTGCTCGATAGCTTTTGTGTCGTGTCGTTTGTCTTGCATATTTATCGATTCTGGAGAATCAGATCTAATCGATGCCTCGATATGGGCCCTCGTACGGAGCCACAAATTCATTGTTTGATCCTTGCTTCCTTCCAAACGGCCCACAAGATCGATCTTTCCGATCGACTTTTTTCAGCGTTTGATCGCCTCGTCGCTTACACCATGTAGCCGCAATATACAAATGAATATGGGTGAACCGCGCGGGCACTGCGTGGGTGTTCGCGCATAATTCATCGGAATATCGAATAAATCTTTTTATTCTCTCTGCCTTCCTTTACAACCAACTGGAATCAAACTATTTATAAGCGTTTCGAATTGTCAAACAAACGGAATAAAATACAAAATTATTTATAGAAAATAAATTCTCGCTTAAAAAACTGACGGCAGGACGTCACGAACCATTTTAAGAAAGAATGCAATTAAATTTTCGGTCAAACGGCTCCGTAATTCAGAACGTTTTAATATATATTTAGTATTTCAATTAATCACGAAAGACTGAAGAAAATACAACATTTCGATGTATAAGTGCGAGAAAGTGATTTTCAACTCGCAAACATCGCACGAAGCTAAAATAACTTTAAATTATTTTTTGATACACGAAGAAACATGGGTAGTAATGTTTATCAAACTGTTTGGATAAATTGAGAACGATAAAACCACTTTTTACTAATTACCTGAGAAGTTAAGACTTATTACTAAACCTTTAGGTAATCAGTACTATAAGTTTTTTTTAATCGGAAAAGGTCATAAAACGCAGTTGATTTTGAGGAAGTGTGCGTAAAATCGTACTTTCTGCACGTAGTGTTGAAGATTGTTTTAATTACACTGAAATTTACTTAAATACACAGATAAAAAGAATTCTTCAAGACAAAGTCGTTTTCTTAATAGTTAATGAATGTGAATTTAAATCCCACGAAATCATTAGGAATTAACAGTTATGAAATGGATTATATGCTGTAAGTAAGCGTGGCATTAAAAGAAATGATGTATTAACTATTAATACATATTTCTTGACTGTTAAGAAATATTTACTTGTAACGAACGACATAAGAAAATTGACTGTCAAATACATGACGATTTTCTCTTATTGAATCATTCTTTTTATCTGTGTAACTTGCAATAAATATTAAAACCCTGCTCTAAAATTAATTGTCTACCCTAAAAAAACCGCTCCATCACACAATACTGGATTTCACCAGTAAAGTAAAAATTAGCGTATAAAAGAAAAAGAAAGAAAATTTGCCACCTAAAACTGATGAAGCGTACATAAGGACTGCCGGCGCTCCTCCCTCCCAAGAAGCGAAGAAATTAAGTTAAGTGTTTTACGCGTCGCGCAATAAATACTATCCTAGTGGTATGGAGTCGAGCCGCGATAAAATACAGAAGTCCGTGGCTGATGATCAACGAGTTTTCGGTTCGGTATATATATTCATTCGCGAGGAGCGCCTACGGAGCCGTGAGCAGCCCCGAGACAGAGAAAGAGTGCGAGAGAGAGCCGACGAAATATATGAAGACTCGCTGGGCTTGGGCGGCCGCGGCGATCAATCGACTCGCGCACGCAGAGCCGACTCGTAAAACCGGTTTTTCATGAAGACGTCTTAACGAGATTTGATGTATTAGTCACGACAATCCGGCTAAATTTATACCGGTAGCTCGGGCGCGCGCGCGCGCGCCCGACGAGCTCTCCTCGGCCTCCGCGCCTCGAGTCGCCGTGCGTTATATACCTTGGCGCGAGCGCGGGAGCAAGTCTTTCTCTTTCCCTCTCGTTTGTCGCGAGCGACGGAGCGCCGGGACGCCGGGGCGTGCGGCGTCGTCGCGCGCGATATACGCTCGCGCGTAACCCGAGCGAGCCGGCACTATGCGCGCCGTGATTTACTGCCGCCATTATTTTACACTTTTTATTCCTTTATATACTTTGTGCGCCTTTTGTTGGCTTCTTGCGCGGTGCGAGGTGCTTATCAATTATTATTGCCTTGATCGACTTAGATTGGGGCGTGGACTATGTGAGGAGTTATGTAAAATCTACGGCTTACGGGGAAGAGTTAAGGCTTGCTGAATTTCTGACGGAGATTGTAGTTGATTTTTGCGCTTCTTGTTTTGTGCCTTACAGCTGTAAAAATAAATAAGTGAAATTTGACTAAATTAAGTGAATAGCCACTTATTCCACGTGAAAAATCTTCCACTGGCTGCAATAAGTGGAGGATATTTAACGTGAAATGAGTGACTATTCACTTATTCCAGTCAAATTTCACTACTTATTCATTTTTAGAAGGATTGGCTTCTTGCTAAGCGCGAGGCACTTGTCAATTATTATTTGCCTTGATCGATTTACATTGACACGTGGACTACGAGAACATAAGTAAATCTTGAGGTTGATCAGGTGAAGAGATAAGGCTTTCTGAATTTCTGATGAAAAGTACTCTTACTGTATACTTCTGTATAAAGGGATTTTTGCAGTGAGAAGTAGAAAAACTATACTGGATTTGCGGTGCAGAGTTCAGATTAGATTTTTAATAACTACTTATTATACTTTTCAATATACACGAAGAAAAATAAATGGCTGCCAGCTGGTTTAGTTAAATTTTATTGCAGTTTTCAGATAGCAAAAATATTTTGTCGATCCTTGGGCGGCCAAAATTCTGTTGAAAGTTGGGTTAGTTAATTGTTTGAACTGGCAGCTAATTTTCATTGATGGAACTCAATATTCTAAGCTGGTTTCAGCGAAAATAAGTTGCAGAGATACGAATTTTACTGTTTCGCTACTAATATATTGACTAACGTGGCAAAATATTTCACCTACGTCAGACAATTGACTTTTAGCGAATTCATAAACCAAAATAGCAATTATGACAATATTGCTGATTAGACCAAAATATAGTTTTACTCGCAAATTTTAGCAACTCTTAGTCTTCATCACAAATGTTCACCGCAAGTACACTGAGAGAAAAAATTTGGTAATTTTAAGTAAATATTTATTTCAATAGTACTTGTTAAATATTTCCTTGAATAGAGTAATTATTTTTTCGAAACTACTAAATTTATTTAGAAACAAATAAATTCACTTAGTTTTAAAGAAATATTTAGTTGATTCAAAGAAATATTTAACAAGTACTATTGAAGTAAATATTTACTTAAAATTACTAAATTTTTTATCAGTGTAGTACTACTTTTCACCACAAAAACTACTTAATTCTTAATCCTCGTCGCAGACTTTAGCAACTATTAGTTTTCGCCGCAATAAATAAAATTATTCATCTCATTTACTTACTAAATAAACTTTTTTTTTGTAGGAATATATACCATAAATTTGCAGTAAAAAGAAGCAGCCGGTGATTAAGAGATCGCCGTGTGTAAACTGATCCATCCGGACATCAGTGTGTGCGGTGTGTGCGCGCGGGCCATTAGGTAAAAGCCGGAATTTAAATGGGCCCGTGAGACGTTAATCGTCGACAATGGGTAATTCATCGAGAGGAGAAAAGAGTCACGCGCTCGAGGTAAGAATGGGATGGATTCGCCTCACAAATCACGGCGGCGCCTACGCCGCTGCCACCGTCGCGCGCCACGTGACAAAGTGCCGAGAACACGAGGGAGAGGAGGGCAGGAGGGAAAGCCGCCAGTGGAGAAAAAGGGGGACCCCATAGTGGCCGGGACGCAGTCAGGGGTCCGGAGGATAGGCCACGCGCTCGTCTCTACATACGATTAGACTTGTAATAGTCCGTGATGTACCCACGTAAAAAAATATTAAGTTAAGATAAAGTTTATATATAAAGTTCATGCGGTGAATTAAGTTCAGATTGATTGATGTGGCCTTCCGATGAAGATTTTTACACAAATTGAATACTTATTTATTTATTTAACTGGTAATTTATTATTGTGTTGTCCCATATACATTTTTAGTTTAAAGATGTGAATGTAATTTATTAGTGTGAGTGATGTGTGCAAGTGTGTTTTCCTGCGTTTATTTTGACAAGAGTAGTTTGTTTTTATTATCTTTAGTATCTAGTCATTTTAAACTTATTTACTGTGATATCATTTTATTGTGATGACTTACTTTTCAGTATTGTTAATAAGTTCTGACTGTGATATCACTAAAATGCAACATAACGTTAAAATGATTATTAAAATTTAAAAACGTGTGAAATTTTTATACGGTCTTTTACTTTTTATACGTTATTTTATATACAAAGATATAGTAATTTGACAACAGTTTGAACAAAAAGTTTGTATAAGTCAAACTGTAATCAAACTGTTAGGGATTCCTATGCATTACAGATTTTTTTTGCTAGGAGAGTTAATGAAAAAAGAAATCTCCACTTATCAATGAACCTTCCGGTCATTTTCTAAAAGCGACACGCGAGAATTGAAAAGAATGAATAGTTGCATGTGTTTTTTGAAATTGACAGTTTTATTAACGCGATACAATGCAGATATTATAGTAGTATATATAGTACTGTACAGTACCGCGGCAGATGACATTTTCTTAATAGCGCAATTCTCCTCGCGAGTTTTCATTGTTTCAATCACGCTCCCTTTTGTTAGCGAAGCCGGTGTAAAAAAAATAATAAAATAAAATAAAACGTGCTCGTTACGAAATCGAAAACAAAATAAGCGAAACATTGTCAGTGTTTTCTGCGTTCGGCTCGGAACAACTTCCTCCATCTCTCGCGAGTGCCGAACGCAGGTGAAAAAAAAAATAAAATAAGCAGGCACTAAAAAATCTCCTTTTATTCTGCGGATAATTGCATTAGTAATAAAGATTCCCGGCGTATTATTTATAACACATGCAAATTGCTATTTCTCGGGTGAAAAAAAAAGAAAAAAAAGCTTCGTGCGGAGACAGAAAACGACTCGGACAATAAATATTTATCATGTCGAAATGATACGACGTGCCTTACATAAGTATTTATTCAAATATACGCTCACGAGGAGTGTACAATATGTACGCTGGAATAACGAAAAATACGGAGAAGAAGACGGGCGCCTGTGCCCGTGTGAGAGAAATGAATTATCGGCAAGACGACTGCGGGGAAATCGATGCTTCGTTAGCATCAGTCGCAAGCAGATGTCACGAGGCGCTACGTACTTCTTTGACTTCCAAGTAAAATGCGAGAAGCTCCATTAAGAATTACCATAACATTCTCTATTCTCTATATTCTTTCTCTCTCTCTCTTTTTACGTTCTTACGCTGTTAAGAGCGGGGCTACTCTGGAGGTGAGCTTCTCTTTTCAACAATCAGCACCTCTATTTTCATTTTAGACTTCAATTTTTCTATTAAATTGACGAGCACAGGTTTTAGTTGCGTTCCGAACTCTTTCAGAAATTTCACGAAGACGATCGGCTTTTTCCGTTAAGAACTAGTAGGCAGGATCTTGAACCACTAAAGCCCACACTCTTTTTTTATTTTACGACTTTTCATTTTTTTAATAATCAACATTTTGTAAACGCATATTTTCCCAAGATTTTTAAAGATCACTGCACACAGAGAGAAATCCGCTGGTAAATTTTATTACGTGCCATTGTAATTTTGCCATAGACTACCCACGTTGGCATTTTTGCAAGAATTTTCTTGATAAACTCATAAGTTCCTTAAACAACAATTCGTAGGAAAAAACTATAGATTCTATACTAAAAATTACAATAGTACATAGTAATATTTATTAGATTGGCAGTCTGTGATAAAATTACTTAGATAATTCAAATATTGTAAAATTTACTTGAGGATTTCTCATCGTATCTTCAATTTTTATTGCTAAAAAATTTTAGCCTTTAGCCTCCTTATCAGTAAGTATCAACACCACACGTAAACAAAATAAATATATACAAACAATATTCTTTTCAATTTAACAATTCATAATATGCCTTTTATTTGATACGACATTGGATGAAAAACGATCTCGCCAACGTTTCCTCCATTCGCAGTCTGCACAGGGCACGCGTTGGTTTAAAAGACTCCACGGGCAGTACTCCGTAAGGAAGATACAATCGACGACGCCGATTTTGCAATGAATTTATATCTGCCAAGTTGGCCAAGACCTCGACATAAATCAGCTTATAAGCACAGTGTGCCGTTAAATGGGATCGTCGCTCATTGATGTTCGTAAGCTTATGAGACTATAATCTCCTGATCTAAATCGACAGACCTGTTGTCTAAATGATACCTGAATCGTTCATCGCTTTCTTCCTTTTTCTTTCGCTCAGCCTACACCAGTCACCGAGTTTTTAACTGTACACTAAGTAGCTAAATTCGTGCGCATCGTGATATGAAATTTTTGAGATCAGGATATTATTTTCGCTTTATCTGCAGTTAATATAAATTTTCGAAATAATTAGGAACAGTTTGATATAGTATACTGTACATATTATACTGTGTAACTTAGAAAGTCGTAATCATGGTATTCAGAAAATTTTCAGTCTAACAATTCGAGTTTGCTATTCCAATTAATTTAAAGAATTATTATAGCAAATTGGTTTGTTATCGTTACAAATCCATATTTGATTATACGTGCGAAAGGTTTTACGTGATCATGACAGCGTTGTATTTTCATAGCATATAAAAATGACTCTGACAAAAATCTTTATAGTTGTAAAATTGAAGGTGGAAACGGGTCAAGAAAATCTCTTGTTGAGTTCAAACTCGCGAGTTGTTCTTTTGCCTTCGGTCCAGTGAGCGTCCTCTATAAATCGCGTATACCGGCTTATATCGACACTTGGATAAATGTATCGATTGCTATCGATCGAAAGTGATGGATTTGCCGCGGAGGGCTTCGTGTTATGTGCATTCTCACGGCAGGGAGGTAGGGCAAAAAATAATTAAATAGCCCGGATCGACGATGAATTGACAGAGAGCAATGTGTATAGGAAAGCCGAACGACTTATTGTTCCTTGTATATCTTCGTAAACTAACCAGGAGGGTGGATTTGGATGAAGCTTTTGAAATTTTCTAGTATCGAATAAGCGTACGATTTTTAATATGACTATTTCGTCTTTGCATAAATAATTATTAAACAACGTGTCTCATATTTTTCTCAAGACACGCGTTCTTTATTTTCGATCAAAGAATAGGTCTGCGAAATTTCAGAAAAATCAAAGGTGAATTGATGATTTCCCTGTTGATTTGAAAAAAAACTGATAATTAAGCGATATATGATAAAATTAATACCGTAGATTATTCCGGTGAAAAAATCACTTATAAAAGTCGCAGGGCGGGAATGAATGCGGCCGCGCGCATCTAAGCGCTGCAGCTGGTGCTTCACGTGTTTGCCACATTCGGCTTGATCGAGCCCGTAACGGTCCTGTCACCGAAGACCATTTATTTTTATAATAAGAAAAGATTTGGCGGCTGCTTATGCAATGACGAGGATGTCACTCGGCATGGGGCGTCGTCGCTGCGATATATTTCATATAGGTCATAACTTTCCTTAAATTACACTATTATCTACGTACATAAATTTTCATGCGATTATAAGAGTGGTAGACTATGTGGCCTGCTACTAGTATATATGTCGGCATGCTCGTTTCGAGAAAAATTAACCAACGCTTTTTTTTATCCTGCCGAGACTATATAATAGAGGAAAAATGAAAAAAAAATTTGCGATGACACAAATTCACGTTTGAGTTTTTATCTAAACTCATATAATATGCATTATCTTAAAAGTCTTAAATTTTTTAACATTCAAGCGCGCAATAAAATGGAATTGCATATTACAAATTTAATTTAAAATTTTAATTAGTACTATGCATGAAATATGCATGTGACAGATAAAAACAAAAGTTCCAAATCATAACTTTTTGAATAATAGATTTGATTGCGGAAAGTCATTTACATTTACATTTAGAATGAATATACACATCCGACGTAATAATCCAATGCGTGCAAGAGAAAACAAGTGACTAATTTACTTGAGCAGGTCACAAAAATTTTTAAATTTTCATTTTGATTAAAAAATTTGTTTACTAATTATTACCATATTTACTTAATCGTCTACACTCGCAATCAGAAATGGAGGTAAAAAAATTACTATTTTTCTAGTAATCGGGAAAATAATTGCATCTACAAGGAGTAAAAATTCTCTACTAAAAATTGTAATAGTGAATTTCAATATTGGAAAAATTACAGTAGAATAGTTTATTAACTTATTTTTTAGAGTCTACGTAAGACTCTAATAAAATGAGTGATTAAACGAAAGACAAAAAAACAAATTAAGGTATAATAAATACTTCATTAAATAGTATAGTAATTCATAGATAATTTCTCAGATTATCAGGGGTTGTATGAAAGGATGAATAAAACGTCCCTCTACTCGGCTGAAAATAGAACGCCAACTTTTCGGCCCGCGAGGGTGGTCATGCAGAATATCCCGGCGGAATTATTTTCATTATTCGAACTATTAATTCTGGCCTCCCCAACGCCGCGATACAAGCCAAGAAGGCATTTCTACTGCTCCTTCTACGTATCTCCTCTTTTTTTCTCTGGTCGATTCGAAAATAAATCTTACGAGATGGCGGCAACGACGGCGACCAACACGAAGACGACTGCTCGTGTGAAGAGCTGCGAATGTTATATTTGTTATTTTGAGATACGCTGACTCTTCGCCGTCTCGTCATCTGTTTATGTATTGACAATGGCAGAGAAAGCAAGAGATAGATAGATGTAGATTGATAGACAAATTATTGATGTCATTTTGTTCGTTTTTATGGCAAAATTATAAAATATGAACATAATAAAATACATAATAAATAAGAACAGCCTCGAGATATCAAAATATTATGATATCACAGAGAACAACAAGTCTATTACAATCCAATGCAGAATCAAGATATTTTGGTCAAAGATTTATCTAATTATAAAAGCCGAGTGTGTTTTCCATGAAAACTGAAAGATTGTCAGATAATTAATTTAAGTCGGTCTTTATATTCCTCAGCGGCAAGATATTGTACAATTAGCTAATATTTTACGTATAGTTTAACGAACAAATAATAAAATATACGTAATAATATCAACCTTTTTTTACTTTAGTTCCTACAATAGGCCGAATGATCTCACTAATAAAAAAAAAAAAAATACAAAAATTTAAATAAATTTTATAATGATAGGCTTAATTCGATAGAAAATTGTTAAGAATATGAGAAATATTCTATAATATTCTTCAAGGAATACACTACCGAAAAAACGATCGGGATCAACTCACACTGACGTATGTTTTATAAACATTTAAAATAATGAGACCACCAGACCGAATAGCCGAACAGGATTCATTCGCTATTATTTTATACATTTATAGAGCAGTTTTCGTGGGCTTTTGTCCTCACTAAATATGAATATTTCGCAATAAGCTTATGCTCGTGTAATAATTCTAAAATAAAATAAAATCAAATAAATATAGTATTATATTGAATAAATTGCGAGCCGGGCAATGTTGCTCGATTCGTAGCATCGGTTGTAGAGCCGGCGAGCTCGCAGCATCGATAGCGTGGGTGGCGGATATTGTTAGAACTGCGCTAGCGCATCTCGTCCGCAAGTCACTGCGAGAATATGACGAGGAAAAAAAATAGACTGAGGAGAGCGAAAGAGAGAGAGGGAGAGAGAGAGATAGAGACGAGGAGGACGGTCGGCGCGGGTATAGAGATAAAGGGAGAGGGATAGGCTCGCTCGCTAATGGGCTTTTAATGACGGCCAGCTGTCCGTCAGTCGTACAATTTTAGACAACTATTTTGTCGTTCATAGCTAACTCCCTCCTACGATATCGCATTGGTTCCTTTCGATCTCCTCTACAGTCTGCAAGGGACATCGGCTTCTAGCCTTATCTACCTACTCTCTCACTTTCTCGGTACCTCAATACCTCAATATAACCCTGAAAATGCGTCTTAAATCATATTATGATTAGTGACAATGATTATTTATTATCTAGTAATTTATAGGTTTAAATTTAGATTTAGTTTTCGATATGTCTAAACTTACATTGTAAGGACTTTTAGTTCGTTTAAGAAATAAATGAATAAATATTTTACAAGTATTTTTCAATAATGTATAATTTTTTACTTTGTGTATGGGTAAATTGATTTATAAAATAAAATATAAAAGTAACGCGATAGCACTCGTCGAAGAATATTCATTCGGCCGATTGGAAAAAGTAAACGTTGACTGAAAACGGACGTTTATAATAGAACGATGTATACCGTCAAAAGGAAAAACAATAAAGCGAGAAGTAAGCGTTGCAAATGTGTATCGGCCGAGAGGCTGTACGGCGACGCTCTTAATTTTATAATCCATTAAGCTGTTGCATACCTATAAAAGAGACCAGAGAGCGTAGGAAAATTTTTCGCGTGTACACTTACCTGAAATAAATTCTCTTGAAACATTTTTTAACTTTTCGATTTTGTCTTTTTTTTTCATCTTTATTTTTATCTTTTGCACGTCGGTGACCTCAAAATTGTTGAGAAAAAGGAGTAAAGTAAAAATGAAAAAAGACAAAATTGAATCTGTTTTTGAAAATTTCAAAAAGCACAGCCATGGTAAGATTTAAGAAACGACAGTGACTCCCCTTTCACCCTTCGTTTTCTTATTAACGACTCTAATTTATACGTAAAAATAGAATATCAAGCTTTAGAATTTTGATGGATTACTTCTTTATATTGTCCTTTTAGGGAGAGATAAAAATAGCCTCTACGCGTCAACTTTATCCGCAGTTATTTATAAAACATTATATACAGTTTATTTAGACGAATTAGGTTTTTATTCTTCGATGAACAGAAATAAACGTCTCTGGAATACTTTTCCTCAAAATATTTTGACAGGAACTATAAGGATGATTTGATCCCATTAAAAACTGCAATTATATAAAGGATTTGACTACAGTAGTTTTTTTAATTTGTTAATTAGTTTATTTAGTTTAAGTTTTGATTACACTAAAGTTTAGCGTTGTTTCTGTATATTTTACATATAATATAATACAAATATCGATCTTTATATCTCTGCATAGATAATGCATTTTGTGTATCTTAAAGACATTTTGTCCGTTCGTTATTACTTAAATAAATAAACAAATATGTGTACTTTCGAGAAGCAATCATCGTTATTGCTACAAATTGTGATCCTCACGAGTTTCGAACAAAATTAAGCGCAGCGCTGGTATGCAAAAAGCCGAAGGTGAGGAAAACAATTTAGTGCACCTCGCTGTGGGCGTCGCGGATAAATGAAGACAGCAAAATAATCGAGATATAAGCGCAGCAACGGAACTGAATTATTACGGAATGCTCTGCTATCCGGTATGCGCGCGAGATTGAGATTCGATCGTAAAATAAAATAAGTAATGACTTGGCGGACTATGTGGCGATGTCCCGCCAAAAACTCTGACCGTATTTACGGGCGCGAGACGCCGTATATCACGCGCTCGATCCTCGAGCAGCCAACTTTTGTCTTTATACATCACGAAATATCGGCCGATTGGCAAGAACTTCAATTGTTCTTACTTGTCGATTGATCTCTGGCGATATTTTCTGAAAATATTAAAATGTTAACTTCCTGCTCGCCTCGAAAATAACTATATAGTATATAATAGTTGTATTTTTGATTTATATGTAAATACAATGTCTAAATTAAGTTCATTTAGTTTGTATAGATTTAGTATACACTGAGAGAAAAATTTGGTAATTTTAAGTAAATATTTACTTCAATAGTACTTGTTAAATATTTCTTTGAGTC
>JAWWEN010023514.1:0-17961 GCA_035582955.1 Sycophila texana | reverse complement strand
TCTCTCTCTCTCTCTCTCTCTCTCTCTCTCTCTCTCTCTCTCTCTCTCTCTCTCTCTCTCTCTCTCTCTCTCTTTCCTTCAGACCACCGCCGCTTTTTTTGCTCCCCCACCCACGGTCTCCGGTTGTACAACGCGAGCGCTCCTTCCGGCGCTTAGTCACGTGTACGGCCACGTGCGCCTCGACTTCTGTTTGTCGACTTTTAGGTGCTATTACTTAGGGTTTTGATCGCCGAGGCTACGATTCCGGATCGCGCGCACTTTTCTCGCGTTGGCCTTACGTCACTGTGGCTAACTGCCAGCATCTGCCTCCCCCGCGGTGCACTTTTACGAGCGGCGCACGCGCCCGATCGGAACTGCTGTTTCTCGAGGTGTAATCAGACTCAGTGACGTGGACGATCGGTGGATGCACGCCGCTTTACCTTTTGTTGTCACGCTCGGGAAAGTGATGGGTCTGGAGAGAAAATAAAGTTGAAAGGGTGAAACGTCATTGGCGGCGCGGCCCGCGAGGGGAGACGCGCGGCCTTTAGGGACGGGGATTTTTAACGGAGTTTACGAAATAATTTCAACGTCTAAAAATGTAACTGGCGAGCTATCTGTATTTTTATCAAATGAGACCTCGGCGGGACTTGCTCGCTCGAAATAGACGATCTATTACCGCAAATTAGCTTAGTTTCCGAGAAAGTAACTAGTAACTCACTTACCGTGTGACTTTTTATTTTTTTAAATGTGAAATATTCAAATATAGATTGCTAAGATTAATTAGTTAATGAAAATATGAGTAGGGTAGAGACTCTGAACGAAATGCGAGGAAAAAGAAAAAATCTAATATACTTTATTTTATATCATTTGGAAATCGAGATAGATATAAGATGACAAAGAAGTTATAAGTATAAATAGAACTGATAGTCAAATGATTAATATATTTGCAATAAAACTTTCTTTTCCTTTCATTTCATTTCATTTCTTTGAAAATTCCAGCTAAAGATACAATCAGCGTTTACCTACATTTTCAAGCAGAAATAAAATAAATGGTGCTACTATAAAAAGTAATCGTAAGTTAAGTTCAGATTTTTAAAAATTCATATAGACTCAATTTTTTTTTATAATGATTCTCAGCTCATCATTCTGTTAGTTGAAAAATTAAATTTTGTATTTTTCTTTAAAATAGAAATTGATTTCACTGTCTACTCTGTAAAAATGAATAAGTGAAATTTGACTAGAATAAGTGAATAGTCACTTATTACACGTGAAAAATCTTCCACTTGCTGCAATAAGTGAAAGATATTTAACGTGAAATAAGTGACTATTCACTTATTCTAGTCGAATTTCACTTATTCATTTTTAGAGGGTAAAATAAAATAAAGTCAATTCGAATTAAAAAGAAAAATTTTGAATCTATTCATTTATCGGAACCCATTTCATCTTAAATAAGTGACTATTTCATTTTATGAAGTAACAAATATTTGTTTGCTTAAAGACATATCGAACTGTATACATCTATCCTCTGAAAACGAAAATGGTAAAAGAAACATATATATATGGTTTTTCGCAACCGCAATTCAATTACTGGTTGAGCTTTGTGAGTTGCAGGAAAGTTTGACAAGCGAGTATTAACAAACAAAGAATTCTAGGAAAACTAGTTTATGAACACTTCGTCGGCCCTACCCACCGATATTCGATCCCTGTAATTCAATTCAATATTTTCACTATTCCTTTAACAAGTCAAGTTGCAGTTTGAAAGTGAATAAATGATCAGGATACTAGAATTATCTATAATCCGCAAGCTTTCATAAATTTAATTGTTTCGTTAATAATGATCCTATTTTCGAAAATGTTATTTTGTTTTTAAATTTTATATTACGAAATGTAAGGAGATGCATTAAGTATAATACTTCTCTATACTTTCATACTTCCAACTCATCAACAGTACTAAATCTTTTATTTAACCTACTTTTAATTATTGCAACCTCCATTTGAATTTTTTGTTGTTGTTACATTTTTTTGTATGCCTGAACATATTTCTTTTGAAATGTTTTGAATTCGAGCATTTTCATTGTTTTTCGAGGTAATATCTAGCAATATCATTACTCGAATTCAAAATATTCAAAAACAAAAAAGTTAAAATGATTATTCATAGGTTTTGTATACATTTTTCATTTGTACATAGTTATTATATTTTTATAATTTTTTCCCTAAGGGCATTGAAAAACAATGCACTCTGAAAACATAAACATTAATTTCTCCTTTCATTTATCTGTACAATTTTGTACGAGAGTCGTACGCATTTCTTGGAAAAGGAAACGAAAAATACTTTTTAAAAAATGCATTACTTTTTTTTAATGAAACTTGTATGAAGTAATTTTCATATCGAATAAAATTTTAGGAGGTGGTTCACTATGCTCCACTTTTCCCTATTATTCAACTACTTTTTCGTCAACGAAGTGTCTACACGTAAAGGTTTCTTCAGTTCCGAATATTTTCGGAATAAACGAAGCGGCAGAAAGATCCTTTCTCTTTAATTGCCAACAGCACATTCTTTAAGCGTTTCATTCTCTTAAGCGGCAATGTATATACATCCCAAAGAACTTAATTCGCTGCAGAAATTAGCATAAAAGCTTGCAGTCGCGGCACCAATGGTAAAAAAAAGCTCGGACGTGCGAGGGCAGCAAAAAGGAGGACGAGAAGGACAAAGCGTCCCCTCTCGGCGGTCCAGTTGAAAATTAACATTTTAATCGAAAAGGGATGGTATCCCGTGCGCGGGGAATTTATAAAAAAAGCGAGCTTTTTCACCGCAACCTTGGCAACCGCACCGCTTGTATCGTTAAAAAACTTTTCTAAGCGGATGATCGTTCTCGGACGGATTGATCAAAGCCTACGACACTTGGGATAATTGGCTGGAGATTGCAGCGGCATTTTGCGCCGATCAGTCTTGGCAGCCTCCTAGAGCCGTCGACGCTAACCCTATAACTTGGTAATTATTGCATCTATAGTTGGGGGTGGCCTCGACTCCACCCTCGCCTCCCCTATTCTGACGCCAGCCGCGACTTCACCTGCGCGGCAGCCACATGCGCGCAATTTAATTTAAACTTGAGTCACGCGTCGCTTCCGAGAGTCGATGTCGATGTCCGAAAACTGCGAAGCTGCCGCTCCCTTCCGATATGCATCTGCGCTTGGGTATATAGTCGGCCCAGATGACGAGCCCGGCCTTCGCGAATATTCATACGCAATTAGAACGTTGTCGACGGATAGCACGGTTAGTCCCGTTAGTCGTAAAAAGCGCGCCGACTCCAACTGACGCAGCAACGACTATATATATATATATATATATAGCCGTTGATTGATTGTGTAGAGATAGGAAGATGGAAGTTATATTTTTCTAAAACGTTACAATTTTGAAATAGTGAAGTTATAAAGTGAAGTGTATTTGATGAGAATTGAAAAGTTTATTAAATTTTAATTAACAGAATAAATCAATTTTTGGAGATTGTAATGGAATTTTAATAAAATCGAATATGTATACAATTTTAATATCAGAATTTTCGTTTTATAGGTTATAAATGAATATTATAAATCAATATTGATCTATTAATGATAACATTAATTAATTTATTTATTCATCAAACAAGCATTATTACTACCCTTTTGATAAAACAACACGCTGCGTTATGGATATATTAATTAACGCGGTGACAAACTCACGGCAAAATTCTAGTCTCAAACAAAATAGTAAAAATCTTTCTGTCGACTATTCTTACTTGAAATATTTTCTGTGAAAATAAAATTAAAAATCGCGTATATATAAAAAGATCGTTTTCTAATTTTCGTGTTCTACATTGATGAAATAGCTAAAGTTATTAAATTAGCTTCAAAAGCCAGATGTCTTATTCGCGTAGTTCATGATTGTCAATTTTAGTGCAGTTTGTTAATAGCTGGTCACTCGGTATTGTAGGAACTGTCCCAACTAATAACGAACAATTTGAAAGTTCCATGATAGACAGTCCAGCACAGCTTCACTTTAGCCCTTTCGATCATCTGAGCCACCGATATGGCGTCTATCAGAACAACAACTCGTAACTGGCTTGGAGATCACTTTGGAAGTTATTGAGGCTTCAGCAGGAGACCCACTTTTCAGTTACGAGTTCTGAACGGTTTCGAAATATAGCTTGAATTAAAAGTTGTTAAAACATTTATTTTATGTGAAATGTTTTTTTTTATTGGGTAATAGCACATTGCGTATGCAGAATATTCTTCTCTACAAAATTCTCTGTTTATAAAATGACGGTAGGAATCATCGTAAATTTGCGAATCTATAAAAATGAAGTGAACAAAATGTACATTCAACGTGAATTGATTCGTTTCGGACATGGTCCTTGTATACGACACTCTCGTCAGAAAAAAAACACACAAGTAAAACATTCTCGGAATTTCTGTTTTATACACACAACCATCATTCTGCAGGGCTGTTGTTATTGTGTATTACACAAAGTATATTTTTTTACGCTAAGAAACAGTCGTTTGAAACTCCGTTAAATTTTACACGCGCTGGGCATTTATTTCATTGATTAGCACAAAACCCAACATTTCAAATCGTCGACCCTCATAATGATCCTCTCTACATTTTAACGAACATTTAGTACTATCCAACTGACCGTTTTTCTTCGACAGACAGGACATCGCATTTAGTACATAACACGGAATTTAATTGATCGATAGCAATGAACCGCACGCGTGCGGATGACAAATGTAAATAAAAGCCCTATGTCCCGATCAGTAGGGCGCGAACTTCATGGGGCGGCTGGTACAGTGTGTTAACTCTTGTCATCGCCGCGTCACTTTTCATTATCACCTCATATAGTTATGAAGCGCTCGGCACGTCCCACTCCAATTACCCCGGCGGAGCTCAAGAAAAAAAAAGGAAAAATAACGCCGAGAGGCTAAGGACGTGGCGCAGGAAATCCATTAAGCGGCTCGGCCCGAAAAACGGAAAATGGAGCCGCCTGCCCTGCCCGTTTAACCGCGTATCGGTTATCGCACCTAAGCGGAGCCCCGTAATCCCACGCCTCCGCACGCTTGACAAATTAGCGGCCGGCGTATTTATACACGCGTGGAGCCGCGTGCGCGCGACAACCGGGCCGACGCCGAGGGGAGGAGCGGAGGGGGGTGACGATTTACGAGGCGAGAAGCGGATCGAGCAGTACACTCCGGCACACAGACGCTGCTTGGTCTTCTACCCTGCAGTGCGTCCCGCGCATGTTACTGCGGCCCGAAACGACGAGGAAAGACGAGGCCGGTATATAGAGCCCCGCGACGTGGGCACGGCCCTTCGGAGACTCGTACGCTTTTATGAGCGGCTCCATCCCATTCCCCCCCCTCCCCCGACGCTCTTTTACTATCTTTTTTTCACCTCGGACCTTTTTTTTATAAAGGGACTTGCCGCGCGGAATGACCGCTCTTACGGTGCTTTTGCGACTTGTTGCGAACGTGCGCCACGCCCCGAGCTTCGGGGATGCAGTTGAATCTTTTACGCCCGTTCGGACGACTATTTTCTGTCGTTTATATAGATGCGTGTAGACTGATGCGACATTACCGAGATCTATTGGAAACTCAGTTATAGATTGGAACACGTGATTTTTATGTTATTGTAAAGGTAGCAGTTCTTTAAAAAAATAAAAGAACGATGGTAGGATCTTGTGAAGGAGCTTTAACGGTGGCTTTAACGTTTTTTGAAAAAGAATTATGAAAAGCTTAAGTAATAATATAAATAAACTATGACACATTTATTAGCAAATAAGAAATCATTTCGAAAAAATTACTATACTAAATTATATAAAATCATAAATTTTAAAGTGTCGGAAATAAAAATTTGCGTAGAAATTTAAAACGAACACTTCGGTAATTAAATGAACGCTTTGCAATTTTAAGTAATCCTATATACTATTTCTTTCCTCCGTTTTCATTGCCAAGTGCCCTTATTTCCATAATAATTAAGATATAACCAAATTGTTTCTGGAGCTAATAAGCAAATGCTAAAGTAATATAGCAAAAGCATTTCATTTTCATGAGCGAATTAATTACTGTTATTACGTTATAATTCTCTCTAGTGGTACAAAGAATTCATGAATTACATAATAAATTACTGCACAATACAATTATATTGCGTGTAAAATTATAACTACTATTTTTATATGAAGAAGAGCCTGCTGCCCTTCTTACATTAAAAAATTTAATTCAACATTTTTCCTTTCAACTTAAAATTTCCATCAATTATTTATACATTATAATTTTTATATAGAAAGCGAACTGCTTAATCCACTTACACATTGCAAAATAAATTAATTTACAAGTAAATGACATTCTAGATTTAGTGTAATAATTCATTCAGAAACAAGCGCCTGGTTAAACCAAGCGCACAACGATCCAATAGCGCAGGTACCCGAAATAAATTCACCTTCGGCATAACGAGCTTTACGTCGAACTCGTCGAAACAATCGCATGTTCCCCACACAAAGACAAGCAATAAAAAGCAAACCAACAGGGACTGAAATAAAAAAAAAAAAAATCAGTCTCTCCCACCGGTAATTTCCGAAGACGCGTCGAAATTTTTCGGGTCGCGCTCGTAGATACGTTTTCCCGGCTCCTCGATTGATTTCGCCGTTCATTTGGCAAGCGCGCACGTGGAGAGAGGGAAAAAGAGTTCGAGGATCCAATTTTCCGGGGCGGCATCCCCGCGCCGCGTAATAATCGAGAGTGCACGCGCCATGGCCCGGCAACCCCAACCCTCGTATATATTTCTCCCCGGAGCCTCGTTGTCTTTTCGCCGCCGCCGACTTAAAAATAGACGCCGCGGGAGGATTTAATTAGAAGAAAGGGAGAGGGCGGCTCGGGAACTCGGAAGTCCCTATCCCCGACGCGAGGCGTTTGTTGAAGAAATATTGTCGAGGCTGCGCCGTAAAACTAGTAAAATTCCTCAGCCGCCGAGGGCTATCCGTCATCGGGCCGCGGTCGTTTCTATTTTCACCAACGAAGAAAAGGGGTGGGGGTTAGGGTTTTATCTCCCGGTAATCCGCAATGGCGGCGGCCTTTTGAACCGCGCGGACCATTAACCCATGCCGAGTGTTTGTACGGAGTTCACGCGTAAGCACCGCGCTTCACTGACTTTATTAACGTAGCGTGTAAAAAAAGCGAACGAGGGGAAGAAAAAAAAAACGAGCGGAATAATAAAGATTACCGGCGATGCTGAAACAACACGAGGCAGTCGAGAATTCGAGATTTCTAAATTCGTACGTGGTAGTTGTAGTTCTTTTTTTTTTATTGGAGGAAAAAATCGAAAAAACGAAAAAAGGTCCTGACCTCATTAGGCTGAGCGGGGAAAAATGTCGGATCTAGTGGATTACAGCGGAATAACAAAAAAAAAAAAAAAGCGCTAAGAAAGGATCACGGTAACGCCTCACTTATATTACACTTTTGTCGGAGTACTCATTTACGCGATATAACCGCGAGTTTCATACAAAATGATATCGCGTTTCGACGCTCCTCGCCCTGGAACGAATTCACGCTCCGACGAGGTCGCAGGAAAACAATTCTGATATCGATCTTTTCCGGTTTCCTTGGTACTCGACTTTCGCGGAAGTTAGCGTGAGAAATTCGAAAAAACACCTCGTTCCTGCAGAAATTTGAGTTTAGTGGGAAAGAATATGTTTGCGCTTTAAAGGTTATGTGCGAATTGCTGCTGCTGTTTGCATTGATATTTCGCTTTTCCATTTTTGGTTTGAAGGAGAAGCCGCACTAAGGAATCAACTGTCTGTTCACTTCGTTCAATAATTGAAATTTTTAATTAAATGTATTATTGATTTTATAGTAATTAAGTGCATTATGCAATTAAATAAGCATATTATTTCACTTAATTACAGGCAATTATGACACTGTGAGTTTTGTTTATACATTTATAAATTTAGAACACATTATTTATGATTCTGTATCTTTTCTTAATTTTGTAAACTCTTATATTTCTTCTTATATAACTTTAAACTAAAAAAATTCATTGCTGCTGGAGCGCATATTTTTATTAATATACATCTTTTAAATTAACTTTAGAAAAATACCTCTGTATGAATATCAGGTCGTTCATAAATATTTGTATTTTTATATATTTTAAGGACAATCTGTTCATGTATAATATAAACAAATAAATAAATAAATAAAATACTTTACTAATGTGTTCAAAACAAACAAGAACTTTTTCGCATCATAATTCGCATCAAAATCCAGTTCAAATTGAATTATTAGCGCAATTTTAACTATGAATGTATCGCATATAAGATGAGTAGTAGTAAAAAATTTATATATTAATTAACAGCGAATTTTAGCCAGTGACAGAGGAGCTTTCAGCGATGTACGCAGCAAACTGAAGCTGCTCAGGGGGCTAATATAAGTTTTTCATTTCATTCCCGCGGCTAAAATCCTGGCCGTCGCGATCAATTCCTCAGTGAGATGCACTTCATTCCTTTTCGCCGCAGCACCCACCCGCCGGCAGAAACGCGTCCTATCCGGATGTGCGGCATTCTTGGGCAAGCGGGAATTTTTCCGATTTTGACAACGAACTCTTGGTGACGTCGACTATTGTCTATTTTGTCGAACTGAACGCGATTTGTGGAATGCAAGTAGAATTGAAGCCAAAAAGCCAGTGGATGAAGTTGCATTCTTTTATTTTCCCTCGAACGTGGAATTAATTAAATTTCGAATGGAAAATTAATTTAAACTATTTCTTCTAAAAATTAATAAAATACACAGTGCAAAGTAATTTTAATATACTGAGTAATTATATTTTAATATTATCAATGATGCTTTAGTGACTTGAATCAGAATAAAAATGACATGTATCATATGATTGATTGCTCATTTATTATCTGTTTTTTTTCAGGTCTCTAAGTTCAAAAGCTTAGAATATTTTGAAAAAAAAAAAAAAAAATAGCTTAGTTAATTAAACTAATGTATAGCTGCCTCTGAATTAAATAAATAGCGCTCTAATAATCATTATTTAAAATGTTTCATCTAAATTATTCTTAACTTAATTAATCTCCACTTTACAGGTTTGTCGCTTCATTAAAAAGAATGCAATTGTTAAACAACTTTGAATATAAATCGAAAAAATTATTTAAAAAAAAAAAAAAAAAATTAGTGTACCGTCCCCGAGTAAATGAGGGCAATTCGATAATGCCGTTGTTTATTTATCGGACAGTAGTATTTGCGCGGGATGCTTTAAATCGGACTTTTAATTTTCCCTCTTATTCGCAGTGGAAACTAAACACAATAATTCACCGAAAATAATTTTGCGGCGGGTTGGGCTTGAGAGTTTTCAGGGCAGACTGCATTCTCTGTAAAAATAAATAAGTGAAGCTTGACTAAAATAAGTGAATAGTCACTTATTCCACGTGAAAAGTCTTCCACTTGCTGCAATAAGTGAAAGATATTTAACGCGAAATAAGTGACTATTCACTTATTCTAGTGAAATTTCAGTTATTCATTTTTAGAGGGTTTAACGTTAAAAGTGACCAAAAATATTTACAGAACACGGTAAGTGCATTACAAGTCCAGTGCATTTTCTAGTGCGGACGGGAGCTTCCAGAGACGCAGCAATCATCACTCAGAGGGCTCAAGCGTCCCCGCTTAATTAATCTAATAAAGAAGTGCAAGACAAGCGCCAGGCGTGCCTGCAATATCGCGCGGCGCCACATATAATTTCCAGTTCGCGCGGCAATCTCCTGTCTCCCTATTCTAATTTTTGCATAATGCGCTCAAATAAGAAGTCGTCGGAGGTGAAGCTAATGAAGGGAGTTGCGCCGCAGCCATAACGCGCAAATTGAATTTGCACCGGCTGAAACAAGGCCGAGAAGGCTTTTGCGCGGCGCTCGCGAGCCACTTGTCATACCCTTTTGTGCCGGGCGCAGCGACCTTACAGCCGAGCGATATTTGCATATTTCACGTAATACGCGAGCGCGCATAACGAAATTCCCGTTGGCGCTGCCGCAGCGTCTTCATATACCCTCCGTCGAACGAGCCCGCCGCGATCGGAGCGGGCGATCAAGAAGCGAGGGTGGCGGCGTCGATTTACGGGCTCCCGAAGCTTTCAAATTTTGTTTCCTCCCGTGCTCCCTTTCGCAGCCGGAAAAACTTCTCGACTTGGACTGCGAGTTGCTCTTCCGTGAACGGAGCGATGCGTGGGACTGATCGATAGCCGGAGGAGAGGGGGAAGCGTGTAACTTTAACGGAAATTCAATTATCGCGAGGGAAAAGGTGAAAAAATCGAGGCGCAAGAGCGAGAACCGGGTTATGATTCCTCTGGGCTTTATCCTCCACTCCAACCCGCTCTCGAGAACTTAGGCGCTGCGAAATGTATGCAAACTCGAGAGGGAGCCAGACCTCCTTCGAAAGAGCCATCGACTGTGCCGCGCAAGTTTCCCCCCATCCTTTTTTTTGTCTTCTCTGCCCTGTTTTCCGCTCGCGATTCAATAATTTCTAGCGCAATTAGCGAATGTTCGTGGGTATTTGCAGCTATAGCCGGCGTAGCTTGACGGTCCAGTGGATCAGCCGTTATTGAGTGTACGGAATTGCGCGAACGTGGTGCGCGGCCTCCGTTGCCTCGCTCTAAAATTGGAGGGACTCGGAGCTGTGTGAACACAATGAATAAGCGAGGAGCGAGCGCATTTATTTGCATAATTCTTTGCATACTTGCATATTAGAAATGGAGCGACGCTAGTGCATACTGTACCTGCGCTGGAATTGTGTATGATTCGTCGAAATTTTACTTTTAAAAATGTTGTCGCCCGCGGGCACTGCGCCACTTCGATGCGTTTATGGTCGTTCGGGAACGCAGCTTCGAGGAAACAAGTGTTATTATAGTCACGCGCCTCCAAATGGCTTGCCGGGTTTTATTTTTTTTTTTAATTTTTTTTTTAATTTTTTTTTAAATAATACCTCTTTTGAATTCTTTTTCTTGCGAGCGATGCACCAATTTTGTTTTACATCCAGCGTTTAATCATCAAATGCAAGTTGAAAAAACAAAGGGGGTTGCTGATTTTATGAATAACTGAGTAAGCCTACAAAATCCTGGAAATGACGATCTATTTACAGCATATAAATGTTGATAAGCTGACATCTATTTAGCGTAACGAGCATAACAAGCTGAAATGTTATCATTGGGAATTTAATCATCTTCTACGATTTTACTGAATTTAAACATTTGTACAATTTTAGTGTATTTTTTTACCGGTCAAAATGTGTTGACTTTTCGTTAGGCGCAATGATTAGATTGTAGATGAAGTTATCGGCTTTGTTATAGTTGCAAAAAAAAAAAAAATATAAATAAAGAAGGAAGTTGCGGCGCCGTTGACTTTTATGAAGGAAGCATTCGCTTTCTCTATTTCGTCGCGAACAAAATGTGAACCGGTTGAAATTAGTAATTTAATTTATGGGACAATCTCGGCGTTTTATGTGCTTTGCCCATTAAAAGTTACGCGGTAGATATAAACAAGTGAACGACGAAACGTTTCAGGATGCAAGTACTTCCGAACAGATGTGCAAAAGTCTGGAAAAATGTAGAGACTCGAATATTCACTTAAAATCTCCACGCTTTGAGCTGGTCGCTATTTCCGATTTCAAAATATCACTCGTATATGTTCGAACGAGTGATTTGAAAGATCAGAATTTCAAATTTGTATTCGCAAGGTATATACCTTTAATAATTTACAAGTTTAGAGTAGGAAAATTAATTTGAAAGCGAAGTAAATGAAGCAATATTTGTCGGTAATAGTATAAATACGCTGAAAAAATTCCCACGTTACTTCAGAATTTAATTATAGGAATTGAGGGTTTTACTTGTAACTGTAATTACACAAAAAGCCTCGTTAATCACTGCTACGATTTATAATCTTCTTACAAGCGAATTCAGTTAAAACTTCCGTATCGAATTACACTGAAACGGAAAAAATTTTAAATTAAATCAGTCGTTTCGCACCGACTGCAATAAACTTTTAACGAACACTGAAACTGCTGCGTATAAAGCTTCTATCTGTAATATAATTTCGCCATGAGATCCTATCGAAGTCTCATATACGGATCGTCTTGATCTCGATCTAGAAAAATAGTCAATTGGGAAATTTCAGTTACTTTTGTTTATATCTTTGTTATTTTTTTTTTGTTTTCGTAATAAAGATAATCAATGTTAAGCCTCAGTCCTCAAGTATCTGTTCAAATTGATAACCAACATTCAATCTGTTAGTTAGTCAATGTAAGACGCTAAAATATAAATAAATATTGCATAAAACATTATTTTTGGGCATGTTTATAGTCCTTCCTTAACGTCCCTGAGAATACTTCTGTAATATATGAAAGGGGAAAAATAATTACTAGGCGAAAGGAGGGTAATTTTATCGTGAATATTAAACAAAAGTGCCTGATACAAAAAGGTGTCTGATAAAAGGCGACTACCACTTACGGTAGAAAAGACCGTAAAATCACGTTCGACTTTTTTTTATGCGTGCAGTGGAAAGAACGAGCCCTCTAGAACAGACTGAGTGGTGATTTTCGTTTCAACGCTGAGGATTGTTTATTCATTCAAGCAGTAGTACACGTGGTGTGCGGGCTTTGAAACTCTTCAAAGAAGTGGCTAAAGTGACTAAAATAACGAGAGCGAATGTCACGACCATTTGCCATTTTGAATGGAAGAGGCGAGGTCCGCGAAATAACTGAAATAACTCATGAAACAATAACTTATATCTTAAAAATTAAAATATTATTAAATAAATTAAAATCGATGACTGATTTTAAAATGAGTCAAACACTTATATATACCTGTTTGATAGGATATTTTTTTTTAAATTTAATTAATAAAATGTTTAATTTATTAATCGCAGAATAATTAAGTAGAATATCAAGTTCACAGGTGAAAGTTTTGTGGTCAGAACAGAAAGGGCAGGAAAATACGATATCTATCATTATCGTTTCTGTCAAATTACGATACGCCCGACAGGCGGAAAATTATTAGCGTAAGCAGTGTATTCATGAAATTAAGATATATTCATGTAATATAATACGAAGTAATATTTTCGTTCTTACAAAGAGGAGAAAATTGAATGATAACATTTTTTTCTATTAATTTCGCAAGCTCGAGGTGCGAGGAAACATGTGAATAGGGAAGCTTTTTGCGGACGGTGTCGTTCCGAGGACAGCTCTTAAAATGAGATTTTTCATGGAAGGTGGGTCCATAGGTGGATGATAGTCCCCCTACTCCGTAAAGCAGCCGTGCGATAAACGATGCGTCAGTATCCATCTCTCTTTGGAGAGTCGGATAAATAAGTTTTCCGACAAATATAAGCCGTCTCATAAATTTTCCCGCTGATTCCCCTGTGACATGGCGGGCCTACACGCGGTCCACTGGGGGGGTGGGGGCGCACACACATCCAGCCCCACCCCCGCTTCACTCGGAAAAGTAGATATAGAATCTCGAAGAGGGGAAGGGACCAGGGGGAGCTTATGTATGCACATGTACGGATCGTTTATTATCGCAATCCGCCGCGCACAAGTTGGACAGCGAGCGTAGACTCGCTTCTCTCTCTTTCTCTCTCTCTCTTGCGCGTGTATATTATTAAACATCTTTGCGCGCTCGCCGCGTCCCTTTCGTCGTTTTTACGAGCCCGAGGCTTCTTTTCCCTGCTAAAATTATCCGCCCATTCCCACCTTGTATGCCCCTCGGGCACTTCGCTCCCCTCCGCTTCCTTCTTCCCCTATGCCGCCTTCCTTTTTTCCGCCGTTATCCCTTTACTCGCGCGCCCGCCAGTCTGTCCGTCTGTCGTATTCTCAAAATAAATATCATTACGAGAGCGATACATCGATAGCAAGCACTTCTTATTCCTTCTTTTCGCGCCGCGGTGATTCAGCTTTTTTATGCTGCAGTTGAAGGAAATGCTTCGAGCTTCGCGTCCAGAGGCATTATTCTCTAACTTATATCGGAGGCGATATACCGATACACGCGAGATATTCCTATACTGTGCAATGTAAATATATTGCTAAGCGCACTATATCGTCCACGATATATAGTTAGAGAATAATGCCCCAGGAGAGATTCGTGAGGGTCAAATTTAACTTACTGGATCAGTAACGTTTTTTATAACAAAATAAAAAGGAAACTAAAGTTAAAAAATGAAAATAGTTTTCAAGAATCCAACGTTTAAAAGTGTCTGTTATTTTCGTTAAATTTTTTAGCTTCTTTTTTTTGTATTTATCTCAGTAAGTCTTAAATAGCTTGTAAAAAAGAAAATAAAAGTTGAGATAGAGATCTTTAATTTAAGAGAATTTTACGTTAAAAAGTCTTGTCTTCTTATAAAAATAATTATGAACAAATGAAGATAGGTGTACAAAATTAAATTAACAAAATTCTAGAATTTTCGAGGTGATTTTTGATTTCCATTTGCAAATTAATAATGTTAATAATATTGCCAGAAAGCAAGATTTTTTAATTTTAAATTTTTAAAGTAAAATTATAGATTTATATTTCGTCTTTTATTTTATTATTTAACAAACTGTATTTAAGGTCTTATAAAAATTGTGATAAAGAAAAATCTTTAAAACACTGTAGCTCCGAAAGTTTTGAGCATTATTTTGGCAAACAATTTTTTTTATATACATTACCTATAAAAATTGGATAATACTCGCATGTCAAATCTTGAAATTTTTTTGAAATTTTTACGATTAATTCCATTTAAAAAAAAAAGTTTGTGAACATTTTACGAAAATGTGAAAAGAGAATTTTTCTCGAAATGAAATACGTAAAAGGCGAGTTTGATAAAAATAATCGCACACGGAGGATATCTCAATGTTGAACGAGTTTATTTTGTTTTTTCTTTTAATTGCCGTGAAGCTTTTACGCTGAACTTTGTGTAAGCATTTTTTTTTAAATAAAATACATTTTTATGAGTTCGCAGCGTTGAAACGATACCTTGCACAAAGCATAAAAATGTTTTTTTTTTTTACTTGCAAAAAAAAAGAAAAAGAAACCTAAATACGTAAATAAAAAAAAAAAGAAAGAAAAAAAAGTAAACGATAGAAGGCATGAAACGTTTCCTAATATAGACGAGAATTCCTCCGGTCATGATCGGCGGCAATGAAGATATTTTCAATAAAGGGCTACATGTAATGTTACGATTACGGCGGGATAAACAATACAACAAAGTGGCAATACAAGGGGGAAAATTTTGGGGGATTCTCGTTAGGAAGTTTACGAGATCTTCGACATCACGCACAAGCTCTTTATTATCCGGTCTGCTGGCGTTTGCTTATTTTATACTCTGAACCCATTTTCGTGCGCGAAGGGCGTTGGACCGGCTCAAAGAGCGAGTTGAGCCGCTGTTATGCCAACGTCACGCCGCCTCTGCTGTGCTCCATTTTCTCTCATTTCACTCGTCTCGGCCGTGTGTGGTAGCTGAATCGCTTATACTCGGTGGGCTGCCGGCGAGTATGACTCCACAGAGACCCGCTTCGATATTTCTAGAGTATATGCTGTATTTGTTTTTCCTGCTTGTTAAATGGCCGAATGTCGCGTTTCTATAAATTTCTAACTCAAACTCTTTATTTTGCGACTGTACTGCTTCGCGGGAATTTTTTTATTGATGAATGTGAATATGTATCTTTATATGAAAATTTACAATGTTATTTGATAAATTTTCCTATAATACTTCATTATTTTATTACTATATAAATTTTACTTATTTTATTATACTTTTCATCATTATAAATGTTACTATAAATTTAACGTACAATAAATTTTATTATAAAGCATAATGATTTTCTGTTTTTCAGAATGACAGTCTGAAATTTCTCTCAGTGTATTTATTTGATGCACTTTTAAAAATTAGCCAATAAAAAGTAAAAAAACTTTGGATATTCTTCATCGAAGTATCTCTTCAACAATTCATTAAACAGGTAATTTAAAACTTTATTTGTTTTAGTTTCGAATTATTGACTTCAACAAATTATAAGTATTGCACACATATTATATGAATAAAAATTTTAGTTTATTATCACTCGTACACATCAAATTTTGATGCGTTAAGGATATTATAAATTTATCCTCTTGAACAAAAACGATAACAGGATGTTATGAAATATTTAAAGAAGCATTTGATCGTTTAAGTGATAAATAAACGGTTTGAATCATCAAACATTCTCGTTTAAATCGTGAAAGAATTTCATGTTTATTTAAACAGATAATTTGAGCTTAAAAACCCTAAAATTGATAAGCAAGAAAATTTGCTATTCCAATAATTAACGCGTGAAAAAAAAAATAAATATAAACGACTGTCATTCTTTAAATCTCGCCGAAAAAGTTTTTTAATAAATTAACAGTCCCCATCGCAAACAGTTATTTAGTGGAGAGTTGTAATATGCTTTACTGCGAATGTCCCTTTAAGAAAGTATTTGTTAATATTTGAATACGTTTTTTAATTTTATTTCTACTACTAATTTTATTCTACTAATTTTAAATAATCGTATTCCTTTTGACCTACAATGAACTGTAAATGAAAAAAATTCAATTTTTATTCCGGTGTAACTGTTATTATTTTATGCAAACCCGCATAAAGTGCACATTAATCCAATATCGAGTTGTATATTCAAAATTCCCAAACAGCTGAAGAAACGAATTAATTTACTGGATCGAATCGAGCTGAGGGTGGCTTACCCCAAATCACGAGGTGAACTCATCGGATATACCGCGCCCCTTACGTCCAAGTCGGAAGCATGCACCGCACTGCTGTTACGCGCTTCGGCGGCGCGAATGCATCTGCGACCCCGGCAACGCGCACGAACGTGAGGCGAAGATGGGGAAACCAAAGTAAATGTGAACAGGCAACTCGTTAGAGTCTGCCTGCGGTAGGTGCTGGCGCGTGGGAAGATATATTTTCTTATAAATCCTGTTTAGCGAGCATAAAGCTTTGATTTACGAATTGCGCGTATACGAAAAAAAAGGAAGCAGAGCTGCTTAAGCGAGGGAGGGAGCGCGATTTATTAAGAGAGTGCGGGTATATATATTTTTATATAATTCCAAACGTTTTGCGAGTATTGGAATTACCGGTTCGATCTTGTAAACTGTTATTTTTATATTTAGTAGCAAAATCCTCGGGTTTAAAATTTTTAATTGAGATTGTAAAACGAATGACTATACTCTCTATGTGAAATTCGCTGATTTACCAGTGAAATTCATTAATTTATCAGTGCGCTTATTAAAAATAAATTCGAAAAATTAATAATTATTTTATTAATCTATTGCAGAATTTAAATATAAACTTCTTGCGTACACATTAAAATGTTTATTCTTTAATATCAGATCGCTTTTAAAAACGTTTCACAATATCCTGCCATCGATTTTTTAAGAGAGGATTTTGATTGTTATTTTATTTCATTAGATGAACATAAGCCCATTTGATGTACATTTAAAATAAAAAAAATAATATAAATATTGGAAATATGTAACTTGAATTTTATTTAATGTAAACAATAAATAGTAATTTTAACAAAATATCTTTTTAAAAAATAGTCATCTAAGTATTTATTCGAAAGTGTAAAGTGATTTCAGTTTAAAAAAAAAAAATATGCAGTTGATTTAAAAAAATGTTTATTTGGCTATTCTTTAAAGAAAAATGTTTGTTAAAATTACTATATTTTATCAATGTTGAAATAAATTTCTATAAACGCCCAGATTGTTATCGCCTTGGATACGGCTGTATAATTTTTTAAAATCGTATATCGATTGTAACAAGGCAAATTGCGTACAAACTATAATATATTACAGCTAAAAATGCGGTGCCTTTCCTGTTTATTTTGAATTATTAATTTTACGAGGGTGGGTTGAAAAGTTTCCGGCCTGAACCTGAAGACGACATCTAAACTCAAAATAACCATAGCAGCATT
>JAWWEN010023504.1:0-17979 GCA_035582955.1 Sycophila texana | reverse complement strand
TTCTGGTAAAATTAACTATATTCCGGTTTACTAGGGTGTATAGTTAAATTTACTTTTGACTTTTTTCTCAGTGTATAATATAAAATGATGAAAATGTGTAAGTAGATTATTAATAATAGGTTGAGTTTGATGATATAAGAATTATAAGAATCAATTATAATTCCATCGATGAATCGTAAAGCATCGGAATTTAAACAGCACTATTTTTTTTAATAAGATAATTTTATACATACGGTTGACCTTCGCTTTATTTTTAAATTTTGTGACGCATTTGAGGATTATGATTTCTCCAAACTGTGCTCACCTGAAACAAAAGAATCTTTTGTTACAAACTACTTCAAAACACATTATATTTATATTAAAAATACTTTTTTTTTGTATTATTGCAGATAATTAATTGCATTCGAGCACTTATGATCGTTACATTAACGAATTTTCGTCAATGAAATAAAAGTAAAACTCAATTTAAAAAAAATAAATATATAAAGAAGAAACTTATTATTATTCAATTATTTTTCAAAAAAATATATCATTTATTCGATAAAACGTATTCGGGAGCAATATATACCAACGCATCGGAAATTGTATTCACAGCAAAGCTGACATCAACGATGCATACGCAATTATGCGGCAATTGCTTCGTCTACACAGCAGAAAAAAGTCAGACTAAAAACGATCGATCAAAATAGTGATTAAAAAGAATCTTGGAGTGAATTTCAATCTTGTCTTCGGGCTTGCGACGTCACTCGCCAAGTTTGTACCTACCGCCGCGATGTCGTCATCATATTCGCGGTCTACCCTTCCCCCCGGACGATCACCTTTTTCTTTCCTTTCCTTCGTCATTCTCCCCTTTCTGGTCGAGCACCGCATTCTGCCGGAGCCGCGCTCACTCGCACAGATCAGAAATGGATGCGGCGACGCTTTCTGTTGTGCTCACGCGCACCGATGCACCGACATTCTCGAGGCATATTTCGCGCCGAGAATACAGCTCCCCTCGCCCTCTGTACAAGTTACCAAAATTGGCTACTTTATTTAAGATTTATTTTTTTAAATTTTCAATTTATTGTAACAATATTTCATTGAATGTCCAAATACGTGAGTTATTTTTTAGATATATTCATTGTTTAAAATTGTAAAAAATAGAAAGGGTTCAATATATACGGGCGCTATAAACGAGTATATAGCCCCACATTGCTGCACGTAATTTATAGGTTCAGTCCGTTAGATCTGATTGAACGCGAAATTTAAAAAAGTATATTCGCGTATTATTTCATGAATAATATTACAATAAATTTCTTTGGTTAACACGCGATAAAGAAAAATAATTTAATTTAAAAGAAAGTGTACGCTTCACGAGTTCAAATCAGAGAAAAAAAGATTTAAAACATACATTATAAGCAATCGCTCGAGATCGTGAACTTTCAAGGACACGACAAAGGATGCCGCATTACGAACCAGTCCATTCTCTCCGCTGGAGCGATTGTTGCATTGGAAACAAAGATAATTTCATCGCACGCCTTCTTCGTTTCAATATCAGCAATAATAGATAATCTACGATGCACAGTGAAGTCTTTATTGCTCAAATAAAGTCGCAGTTTCATTGAGTCTCTATACTTCTGTATTGTTAAAATCTAAAATAATTATTTATAGAGATATACACATAGAGATACTTTATTAAATTATCTTACTAAAGTTGCGCAAACACTTTGTTCTGAAATTAAATATTAACGGCTCCAATCGGTGCAGCAGATCGGAGCAGCACGAGCGTCCAGTACGTTGCGCTCGCATTCAGTCCTCGCGGCTGAAAGAAACGGACGGGCGTATCTAACATAATCTAATTGACGATTTTCAATCATCCCCGAGCCGTCGAGATGTCGCCGATAGCGCGGAGGTAGGCCCTCGCAGAAATCGAGGCGGTGCAATAAAAGGAGCCGCGAGCGAACGCCGTCCGCCCTCTTCCCTCTTTTCCTTTCATTCTTTTTTCCTTTTTTTTAATTATCGACGGCGCGAGAGAGACCGCCGCGATCTTTTTAAGTAGGCCACGGCGGCGAGCCCCCGACAATGGTATATAGGATTCGAGCGTCCGGCGACGCACTGCGCCTCGAGCGTAGCCGAGGACGGAGTCGAAAATCGCGGAGATTTATAGGCGGCGACCTAATGGCACTCGCGGCTGGCGTATAATACGTCATATCTGCGGGAGACAGCCACCGGCTGCGGATCTCGACGTCGCGATCTCTAATGAGACAAGGAGAACAATGGCAGAGTCGACGGTTCGGTGATCTCGCGGTGCAATTAATTAACTGACTTTTATTGTTTCGCAAGCGTTCACGCCCTGACTTGTGTTTGCTGTGTGTAGAATAATTGAAAATCGGGGGGGACAAGTATTGGAAGTACATTGGAGGTGATTTGTACAATTTTGCTGTGAATTCCTTGAAATTTACAATTTTTTAATCTGCACTTAATAGGATTTTTAAAAAGTTATTTTTTTATCCAAATCTTCGTATTTGTAAATGTTAAGTGTTAATATCCTGATTAAATTATTTAATATAATACAGAATCGCAAAGTAACTTTATTTAGATTTTATTTCAAGAGAAAATTCGATAACATTCACTATCGACAAAATATGTAAAATTCTGATATATAACTAATATTAATTCTAAAAGACGAGCTTTTATATTTTATGGTATATTATATCATTATTGAATTTTAATTTTTTTTTAATTAATTTTGTAAATTATCCTATTTTAAATTGTTCTTTGATAGCAAAGAACTTCATAGCACTCGTTATTTTAATGATTATAAACAAATAATTAAAAAATATACTTAGATAGGAATACGACCGTGTCTAAAACTTCAGTGATGCACAAATAAAAGCAATTGCCCCAATATCGAGCCCAATATATAAGCGACTATAACGAGTATAGACTTTTAATGGAACTCGTCGCAAATTGCGCAAAACTTTATTATCCAGGAAAACAACGTGTCCCCAGAGCAGATCCATAAAAACATTTTCCCAGCGTCGCGCCCCCTTATCTCCGTCTTACGACACAATAGTAAAAACTAGAAAGCAGCGGAGAGTCGATTCATTCATCTCGGGACCCCCTCGATCCGCAGTGTCAACCACGTCTCGAAAAAAAAAAGTATAAGGAGAAAGCGACTGTCGCGCGCGAAAATAAAGGGCCACGCCGTCCGGCTAATAAGCCCGACTCGTCGCGCGTGAGAAAGGCGAGGTTCGCGCTCCAATTGCGGATCGGAAAAGCGAATTCGCTTGCGGATATCCGGACGCGGCACTCCGATAATTCGTCCTCCGTTCGCTTCGTCCGCATTGATTCGCCGCTGGACCCGCGGCTATCGAATCCCGGCCCCAGCCGTTCCCTCCTCCTCTCCGATTTGTCGAGCCCTCGGATTATTGCCTCTTGTCAAAGCCGGAAATTCACTGGCGCGAGAAGAAATATTTCGTCTGGTTTCTCCTCCTCTTTTTTTTTTGGAGCTGTGATATTTGTTCGCGTTTAAATTGCGGACTGCGCGGACGCGAGTTGGGGCGCGGTTTATTGTTTGCTTTTAATATACAAAGCGATTATTTCAGTGATTGATTGAAACTGATTTATTTTCGATAAGGTCCAATTGGACCGTATATCGCCAAATACAAAGAAAAACATATTTTAAACATATAAAAATATGAACAAATAATAGTATCAACTATATGCCGCATTTAAATAAAACAAGAAAAATAACAATCTTATGAAAACGCTTATACTTATAATTCTAATTCTAACGTATCGCAATCCCTGCCTAAAAAATAATTGTAAACTTCCAGTTTGAACGTGTGAACGGAAGGTTTAAGTTTGATAGGACATGGGAGAGAGTCCCATAGATTCATGGCTTGAATACTAAAGGACAAACTATAGGTAGTAGTTGTAGCGGTAGGAATATCGAATCCGGATGAGGTGATATTCGAGCGCTGGGATCTCCTCACATCAGCCCCAAGCTTGGGGAAAAAAGGAAGTAAATAAGTAGGCTTCTCTAACGTTAAGATGAGTGAGAGTTCTAAAGTTAAAAGAAATTTAATAGACATAAATGTATTGATATGACAGACTTTTTTTACAGACTGATTTATTTTATTAATCAAACGATGTAATTTAGTCTCGACTTTTGCAAGAATTTTTTTGCGTGTCCCACCACAGTTGATTATAATGTTTACTGCTGATTACACCATGCGTTTTCTCTTATCTTGATGACCGTGAATCTGCTAATGATGTTGCCAATTTATTTAATTACTATAGATTTTTGGACGAGTACAAATATCATGCGTAGGTATTCTTGAAAAATTATCAAAGAAGAACGGAACCTTAAAAAAAAAACCTTAATTCATTGAATGCGTAAATCGAGCTATACATTGAATGCGCAAATCGAAGCGAATCAAATTGAATAAAATTTGTAACGAAAGGAAATTCATATGTACGCCTGAAAATTTTAAAAGAAAATAAATAAATATTTCGGTCAACTCTTCCATTTTTTCGGAGCAGTGGCGTTTGTTCGCATTCAAATTGCAGTCTACATAGACCAGTTGGTGCGCAGTTTATTGTTTGCTTTCGAAAGCGAATATTTGTACGCGGAGCTTTTTTTTCAGTGACTAATCGCGACTGGCATTGGAAATACCAGAGACTCTGGAACTAATCTCGCGCTACGTGAGATAAGAGTGCAAACCACAAATACGTTTGATAAACAATGTATCGTCCTCAGGCGCGCAATCAAAGCTAAAAGCATAGATAAATTTCAATTAATCGTTCGCCTCACACCCACGCAAAATTTTTCTGCAATTAACGAAGAAAAACACCAGTTTGTTTCAAAGCATCAACGGATTTCCCGCAACTCGCGAATTCTTGGAAAGAAAATATTTTCGCGATGAATTTGGCAATCACTCAGTGCGCGTAAGTATATACTTCATAAAGCATGTGCCGAGGCAGTTCCTCCCTCGAATAATCGTTTAAAAAGCAAAGATTCGGCGGGGCCGATACACCGCAGCGGCGATCATTAGCCATGCAATATAAGCCAATAATCGTCCGTCACTGATGAGCGGCACCAAAGTGCCGGCGGACATACACACATCGGCAATTTTCGTCGCGCGCTCGCGAGTGTTTACGCGAATTAAATTCCCCGAGAGTGTACGGTACTCCGAGTAATTACCACCGGGAAAATTTGCCGGCGCCGTTTAAAGCGCGCACACCCGAGAGCTCCTCTCTCGCGCAAAATTAAGCAGTAAATAACCGGCAGTCGCATTTATATAACCGAATTTAAAATCTCTCGCAAAAAAATCGTCGTTTGCACCGGTATATTTTATTACGATATAAAAAGAAAGGGTATGAACCGCTCGTCCGGGGGGGGGGGGGGGTTATAATTACCTTCAATTCGGTGAAGGGCGGGGCGCGATTAATTAATCAGCGGAGAATCCGACGCGTGCTCGCGCGTAATTACGCTCGTCGAATTATGCGGCGGGCCTCGATGCGCGCTTTCTTTTGTGCGTAAGCGCGCCAAAAGCGTATGCACGTATAGTATAGACACACACGCGGACTCGAGCGCAATTATCATGCGGGCGATATACGCGCGCAGCACGCGAGTCCGCCAGACGTAATAGTGCCGCAGGAACAAGCGATTTAATGCATGACATTGAGCCGCGGAATGACGGCTTTCGGTGATGGACGGCGACGGTGTAACCTTTTCCTTTTTTTATGGCTGAATACATACAGTGTCAAATTAGAATGGTCGGTTGGAGCGAACGCGTATATGTGCACGGCGTTTTATGGTAGCTCTCGGGAAACGCCGTTTAATCATGAAATCGAAATGACAGTGCAGAACGCGCTTTCTTTGAAAATTGCGCGTTCGACACTATGTACTTTGTGTATTCTCGATGAAATTTCACTGCGTCAAAGCTCATATTATAATTTTCGTTAGGGTATTTGTCGGCAGGCTCTTGCTGCTCTTTACTCGTGTATATCCTGCTGCCGCACTGCCAGGCGATTCCCCCAAGAGAGGAAAGCATCAGCGCTAAAAATAAAATCGTGCGGTGTACGATCGTGAAATCGCGCCGAAAAACTCCGGGCGAGTAAACAAACGCTCCGCAGCGGCGAAAGGCGGAGGAGGGTGAAAAATAAAAAGAAAAAGCTTTACCGAAATAGTTCGAGCGAAAGGCCGGCGTCGAACGAAATGAATCCCCGCGGCGATTGCAAGCACTTGTATATATATATATATATCGCGCGTGATATAAGGCGGAGGTGAGGGGGGCCCTCACATGGGGAGCGCATGTTCTCGTAAGGGAGGACGCGAAGCGGAGAAGAGGAGACGCGCTACGAGGATAAAGAGAGATGTTGGGGCACGAACGTGGAAATTGCGACGCTCTTATTAGCGCTCCGGGTACCGGGGCTAATTAAGCGGCCTCGCGCTGGGGATTTTATTCGATATCCCTTTTTATACGCGTCCGCTGTAGTACGATCGCTTGGGTGTAGAAACGTTTACTTTCTTTTGAATGTGATTCTATATATTCTTTCAGAGAACATCACTTATGTCCTATGTTTGTGCTTTTCTAACATCATCGATGATATGCATTCGACGAATACTAAATAATTTTACGTACAATAATAAAACTGTAGAAAAAATTATTTTTTTAATACTTTGAGTACAAAGCTTCACGTAATAGTACATTTTCTCTTCTAAAATCATCTTTTTTCTTGTTCATGTATCGAATCATATTTTTCGATTCATCGCATAACTTTGCGAAGTTGAATTTCAGGATGCGTGCGCAAAATTTGTTTTGCGCGTAGCGTGTCGAAATGAATTTAAAACAAAACATGCAATTTACGCAGAATAATGGAATTAAGATTCACAGCGAAATATGAGAAAGCAAAAATGTCAAGCAATGTTAATTGTCATCCCTCGAATCTATTTTAGAACCAGCAGCAGACTAGATGCAAGCGCACCGAAAGCAGGGACAAACAAAAACTGCGAGACAAAAGGAGGCACAGAGGCCGTTGCGCACGGATAGAACGGCAGAAGGGAAAAATGAGAGCAAAGAAAGCGCGAGATAGAGCGGAATAAAGAAATCGCACAAAAGCGAAGGGGACGAAGAGGAAGAGAAGAGAGGATGAGAATAAGAACGAAAATAAGAATAGAAGAGGGCGACCCAGAGCAAAGAAAAAGAAGAAGAAGAAGACGACGACAAAAAAAAAAGAAAAGAGGAAAAGACAAAACTGAGCGCTGCGGACATGCCCCGAGAAAGTGTACCGAGCGAGCCACTCTCCGGCGCTGCAGCGTAAAACTTTTATATAGACTCGATAAAAACGGAGCGCGGCTTTAATTCAACATCCGACGAATCCACGGCCCCGAAGAAAAAAAGTATAATAAACAGTCGAGCCGCCCGCGGAACGTCGGTATGTGCGAAGGAGTTTTCGAGGCGGCGCGGGATGTTTGCGCCTGTAGTTATGGGCGCGCGGCGAGTTGTGGGTGTAAAGTCGAGCGTCCGAGCCTCGCGCCTATGTGTGTAGTGGCGGCGCGTCGACGTGAGGCAACGAGCGCAGTCCGCCGACAGCCCACGAGCTCGCGACCCGCTAAGGCGCGACGCTGAGCCGCTGATGTCACTCGCGCTGCACGCGTCAATCTCGAAATCGAATTTTTTCGAAGGCTCTCCACTCGGCGCGGACGCAATTCCCCCGCGCTGCGCCAATGCCGCGCTTTTGCCGGGGAATGGCTTTGCAAAGCAGTCGCCGAATTTACTGAAAACTTATGTAGCTATATTACCTTTTAAAGTAAGAGTATAGCAACGAAAATGTGACGGATTTCAAAATCGAGGACAATCGTGTATATCTAACAGATCATAACGTTTTAAAAATGTTCACGTTCAGTCGTTTTATAATTCAAGATATATCATAGAGTCAACAGCGGACATTTGATTCGTTAAAAAAAAGTGTTTTAGCAATATTTATCTAATTTTTTTTTTTGTAAATATTTGAATTTGAAAATAGAAACGTTTTAAAAACATTTTTAGGGCTTTAGGTTTTTAAACATTTAGGTTTTTAGGTTTTAAAAACATTAAAAACATATAGTCAGGGGTAATATATTTTTGCGGTGATAATTGTGCAGCAGTTTGGAAATTATAATACAATTTTTACTGTTTCGACTTTAAGGAGTACGTGAATCTGTTTGTTTATCGAATTGCCCGTCTAATGTACCTCATTCTGTATGCTGAGTGGAATTTACGGTTTCCTTTTTAAGAGGTGAATCCGTCTTAAGACATTTTAACCTTTTTTTTCTTTACTTTAATTTGGGTATGCTCTTTCTTGCTGAGTTAGGTGCATTGTATTCAAACTTCTCAGCAGAAACGCCAGCAGCTTCTTTATATTCATGGGACGGTCGGTCCTTACAAACGCTAAGAGACACGAAAAATATTTCCTCCTTAAATACGCATAAAAAAGTCTTAAGCTGGTTCACGACTTTTTTCTCAGTTACGAAGGGGCTCCTGCGGCATAATAAGTAATCGCTATAAATTGACATCAATAATGACGTGGAAATGATTTATAGCAGACTGCACGAGAAACATAATAAAATATAACTTTGTTATTTGCAACACTAAAAGACCTTATAATATTTCATATTATATATTTCGCGTAAAATTTACACGTAATAATTATAATTAATTTTATTTTAAATTATTAATTATTAAGATAAAAAAAAAATTACACTGCTTATGTACTCTCGCAGTAAAAATAAATATAACTGCAGCTGTGCGATTAAAAAGAAAAAGAACATAAGTAACAATATCGGCTCGCCGCTCGATCGTGCAAACATCAAACGGAATTTTTACGGCAGCCTCGTGCAATTTAATCGAATGAAATAGGAGGCCTGAAAAGGCGGTTATCTGTAATGTCATTGCCGTCGGGGCGTTGCGCCTTATCTAACGCGAAAAAAAAAATCCGTTATATAGTCGGGCAGTAAGCTGGCGAGGGGCCGAGCGGCCAGACTGCACAAATCGAGACAACTGGATGACATATGGGACGCTGCTCGTTATTCCATCAGGCGAACAAGTGCTCCGATTGTACCGTTAAAATTTTTGCGCGCCCGCCCGATCGAGCCGACAAATTTTATCGCACGCTCCTCGACGTCGACGACGCCTACCGTGCCCCAATCAATTTCAATTGACCGCTCGACGTTTGTTCTTTTTTTTTTTATCTTCGCTCTTGACTTGAAAGGCACTCTGCTACGATGTATCTTTAATCGAACAGTTTTGACGATCAATTTTTGTATCTTCGACGTGCTGCTGTTGGCCGTAAAATAAGCTATTATTTATTATAAAGAAACGATCTACTACTTGATTTACGTAATATTTTGTACAAATGAACTGTGATAAACTGTCCCTTCGTTAATTTAAAATTATTATTTACTAGAGGACTAAATTCAAGTCTATTTAATTTCTAAAGGAAACAAAATTAGATTTTATTATTCTCAAAAATTGAAGATCACTTCGAGATCTACACAAAGACTAATCTTTGAATATGTTCATTTCATTCACCGATAAATCGAACTTTAAAAAAAAAACAAATACATATACTACAAAATTTGCGGATAAATCGATTAAGTGCGAAGAGAGTACACCTCCTCGCGGAGAGCATCGTGCAGTGCATCTACACAAAGACGAAAATTTAAATGTGTTAATTTCATTCACCGATAAATCGTACTTAAAAAAAAAAAAAACAAAGTACTAAAATTGCGGATAAATCGATTAAGTGCGAAGAGCGAGGCGAAAAGAGTACACTTCCTCTCGGAGAGCATCGTGCAGTGTAGCAATGGGCCCGAGGAACGAGGGTCATTAAAAATGTCCTTTGTCATTGCGGCGCATTTTAACGACCGTCGAAAAGTGCACTTTCGCGCGAGCCCGTGTACACGGAGTCGTTACTCGGCGCGGGGCGGAGCACTGGGAAAAACACTTCTGCCCGGAGTGCGTGGCTCGGGCAAGAAGTCACGTCACCGGGGGACCCGGCGTCTTCCCTCTTAATCTTCCCTCCTCCACCCCCCGCCCATCCGTCCACGAGAGCCGCAGACTCCTTGCCCCCCATTGCACTTCCCTCCTTCTCTTTTGTCTCGCTTTTTCTTTTTCTCCCAGTTGCCTCATTTACCCGCCTCCCTGGCCTCCTCCGCCCGCGCTCCATTCCCACTTACATTCGTCCCAGTTTCTTCATGCCTTTTCAATTTTTATCTTTTACTTTCTTCCAGCGGGCGAGTGCACTCGCCGCTGATTGTGCGCCTCCTCGATCCTTCGACAATGAAAGTTTCATCATTGTAGCCGACTAAACGTGCGCTTGAATTTCTGTATTGCCACGATGGTTTTGGCTCCTTATGAGCTGCGTTTCATGGGCTTTTACGGCGTTACGGGGCATCTTGCCAATTTGCGTAGCTTTTTATCTTTTAATCGTGTAAATGATACGCGTCATGTGAATATCCACTTTTAGAGATAAAAAAAAAAGTGTTCGGGTTGTTTTACCTACACTACTGCGATTGCGAAACGTTATGTATGAAAGTTTATGAATTAGACATAGGCGAAATATCCGATTCCCGAATGCAAACACCTTATCTGCCCCTTAAAAGCACTGCGAAAGGAAGCGTCGATGCGGCAGTTACTTAGCGCGATAAACATGAGGCTTCATCGCGATATCCCGCCTCGATTTCGGGAAAAATTATCAATGTGCACCAGAACCCTTCCCACGGGACTTCCCCGGTGAAAATATCAATCCACATCGCGCTTACTCACGTCCAGCTTTATCTACGACTATTTATCTATTTATCTATCGTGCACCCTCTGTGTATCTTAGCCATCTCCCGCATCCATTTCGAATCTGCAGCTCGTGTATCTTCACCCCTGGCGCGTCGGCGTCTTCTCGCGCGCCTTATAGGCCCTCGATTTATCCATCTTTCTCGCTTTTGCGCGTGTATGTATCCCCGGCGTTCTCCCCAACCCTCGGGGTAATTTACAACCTGTAAACTACGGCTGGTACAAATTTATTCTTTCCGCTTCCTACGATGGTTTATCAACTCCAATGTAGTTATACGCATCTTCCGTGGGAATCTTTCATTGAAATTGGGATGATATTAAATCTGTATATCTGAGAGAGAGAGAGAAGTTTTACCACAAAAACGAAGGCGAAGCTCTTCGTAAAAATTATGTGAAAAAATTAAAGTTTTTTTTATATACTATAGGATAGTTTGCAAGTACTAGAAATCATTTTAATTTTTACCTGAACATTGGATGGTTGAAAAAGCTCCGCAATTTTCGCAGAAAAAGCTCGGTAATTTTTTCAAAAAAAAAGCTTCGTGATCTTTAACGGATAAACTCTGTCATTTTTACGGGAAAGCTCCGTTATTTTTACGGTGAAAGCTCTGTAATTTTTATAAAACGACCTTTATAATTTTTACAGAGCTTTTTTTTGTAAAAATTAAAACGCCAGCCATTCTAAATACAAGTAATTTTGATGATGAGCTTCGCCGTAATTTTTACGAGAAAATTGTCTCAGAGTATACCTTTACTTTTTTCTCCCAACAATGAAATATTTATTTTTCCCTTCCATTTGGCGAAAGTTCCATATACATTGCTTGAAAAACTTCCGAAACATCGTTTCATCAACGGAGGAAAACCAGTATCGACTCGCTAGCTTCAACTTTGCGAATATATATTTATCGACGCAACTTTCGTGCACTAATCGCAGAAAATCGAACAATGAACGAACTCGGTGAAATATACAGTGCCTGGACGACTCAAGCGACTGGAGCAGTGAATAAACGTCGGGTTTTCGAGTCTCCCTCTTTCTCCCGGAGTGCCCGAGCGATTTCCCGTTTCCGGTGCACCTTTTAAAGCGAGAGCGCGCGGAGGAAGGAGTGGGCCGCGCGAAAAGAGCTGCGAATTAGAGGGAAAAGGCGGAACTGCGCTCGTATCCTCGACAGAGGTATCCCGCAACGAGTGGGCCGTGGCACGGACAATTTCGCACGGTAGTAAAGGACTTGCGATAACGGCGGCCGCGATCGATCGGCAGCGGTGCACAAGATTCGCGGAAGGTATACCCGGGCTCGGAGTATAACGAGCGCGTAATTGAATCGTCTGGTTTATTCGTCATAATAAAAAGATGATTTTTTTAAGGGGCCATTAAGAAATTTATTATAGCCTACAATGGACGATAAAAAGAAACTGGCAGTATATACCAAGGCTGAGAGTTATTTCTTTTATGAAAAATAATAAAAATTGTCGGGATAAAAATGGTGTAAAAGTTTTTTTGCTTTAAAAAATAAACTATAAATAACCTGTTTTTACGTATATTTATAAAAAAAAGTCAACGGCCCAATGTTAACGGTGACACAATTGCTGGTAGGAAACAAAAAATACAGCCGTATAGAAAATTTTATGTTGAGAAAGGTTGCTGGGTCAGTAAAGACGATCTGAGTTGGCGAACATAAAATAGGTTTTTCTTAAAAATAAACAAAAACTATAACTCCGATCGAAAAAAGTTAAATGAGAAAGTTGTAGGTATTAAAAAGATCTTTCGATTTCTATTTTTATAATTTTCTCGAAACTATGTTACTTTTCGAGATATATCGAAAAAACCGTCTTATTTTTATTTTATTTTGTTCGTATTATTTTGATGCTAAATAACTATATCTTCTCTAAGTACAATACTCTAAATTCATTCTGAACAATAGACGGCATTTAAATTAATTTTTTCCGATGATTCAAGCATGCAACCCCCAAATAAAAAAAGAAAAAATCTCTCGATTCCAAGAAAAGACACACGTACACATAGACTCTCGGACAGTCCGGTCGATTCCTTCTCACTGTATGCTAGTGTGCATCGTGCGATATTCATAAAAGCGGAGGAGAGCGAAGGAGATCGTGAGCGCCTGTGTGGGCCATCGCTGCCCCCGTCCACCTACATCCGCGAGCGTGGGCCTATAGCTATAGCCAACTCGGGAGCCTAGAAGAGACGACGGCGACTAACCGCATTCGATTATACCGCGTCGGATGCCGCGGACGAGGCAGCGCCTGTGTGTGCGCCTTTTAAGATGCGCCGGACGGAACGTGCGCGATCTGCTTTTTTCATCGCCGCGAGAGTAGCTATCCCCACGCGCGCGCCAGCAAGACTCCCGCTTTGATCCCCCTTTTTGCGCGTTTTCGCCGGCGCTCGTGCCTTGCCGACGCGTTCTCTTTTTTTTTAACCGCGCGTCTCGATCCAGGAATTTAGATTTCTCTTCTGGTATAATATTTAATTAGCCGTGTTTTTATAAACTATTTTCAGAAATTTTGGAGCATTTTTATTGTGTGTATAAAATTACCAATGGGTATATATATTATTCATATAGGTATATATAGTTTTGCCGACGCTTTCCTTTTTTACTCATGAGCTTCTGGATCTTGGATTTAGATTTTTCTCCTGGTGCAATGTGTAATTATAATTGTGTTTTTATAAATTATTTTCAAAAATTTCGGAGCTGTTTTATAGTGTCTATAGAATATACCAACGAGTATAATTATTATATCATGCCTTGCCGACACTCCTTTTTTTTTAGTGCTTCTCGATCTCATAGATTTAGATTTCTCTCCTAGCTGGTATAATATTTTCATAAATTTATTTAAACCGTGTTTTTAAGAATTTATTTATTTTCAGAAATTTTTGAATTGCTCGAGAGCGAATAGAATATACCAACGGGTATATATACATATACATTTTAACTGCAGGTAAATGTGCAATAATTGCAGTGCATGCTTCAAGCTCCAATTTTAAAGGTGCCTTAATTTTACGTTGGAAGTCTCGAGACGAAAAAATTATAACATTCAAGTCTTTAAAGTGCGATTTTTCTCACCGTCGAATCCGTACCCTTTCACGCTCCCAAACCTGCACAGCGATGTACCACAAAGTATAAAAAGAAAAAAAATAAGAGTAAAAAATCCACCGCAGCATCGGCAAAAGCAAACAGTGTCATTCCCCACCACAACGACATCTTCTTCAAGCCCCTTAAAAAAAAAAAAGAAAAAGAAAAGAAAAAAAAAGGAAAAAAGGCGAAACCCCCCACCAGACAGCAATCGCATCCCAATCTCGGAAAGGCACGCGCAAACATCGAGGCTCGCATATCCGGCGGTGCGACCTGGCGCGAAAAAGGCATAAACAATCGTCGGGCGCGGAGGCGCGCAGTAGCGAGGCGCAGAGGAGGCAGCGGCGATGACTCCCTCCTTTTATCTGTCTGGGTGTGACAGCCGACGGGAGTGTGTGCAGCGAGCACAGGTCGTTGCACCCCGGGGCTCGGTGGCGCTCGAGCGGCCTTGAAACAGGCCATACTACGCCTAAAACCGCACACGCGCCGCCGACGTTGGCCCCGCGCTGCTCGCGCCTTGCCCCTTGGCCGTTCGATCGTGGCGCGCATTAACTCGCTTGATCGAGCATCGGGCTTTGAGCCGAGCACAGGACGCTGCTGCCCGCGCCTCTGCCTATATAGATATATAGAAGCTTCAACGCGATACGCGCATCGCGGAATTCGATTAGCGACGATCGATTTATTCGAGATAGACGGGCTCTAATGAAATTTTCATTAATCGATCGTTTTGGATCTTTTATGTCGATTAGGTGTATGCTTGATGGGGGACTGAATGAGAGGTGCATGAGTGTAGAGGAGAGCTTTAACCGAGATTGTATATACATAAAAATTTATATTTATTTTTTTTTAATTTCATTCGAACATGCGCAGTTAGTTATGCTGTGTATTCTGAATAAGAACCAGTTAATTAAGTAAATTGTTATTTGATATGTTAAGCTCCTATATATTTATAGAAATATTCTTTAAAACGTTTTCTAAGTTGAGGCTTTTATGGCGCCAATTTTAAAATTCGAAGTAATGAAACATTCGAACATGCGCAGTTACGTCGCGTATTCTGAATATGAACCAGTTAATTGAATAAATTGTTATTGATTAATATCTTAAGCTCCTAAATTCAGAAATTCGTTTTAAAACTTTTTTTAAGTTGAGGCTTTTATGGCGCCAATTTTAAAATTCGAAGTAACGAAACACTGCAACTAAACCCCGAAAGTTTTAATTTCGTACACCCTATACAGTGACTCAAAATAAATTGCATGCAACCAGAAGATACTCCTTCCAATCGGCATTCCTCGCACAACCACGGAGCACAATTTCAACAAAATCTCAAAGCATTCGCAAGCATCCAAAACGTCGTGTACAAAGAACAACAGCACTGGCACATAAAATGAGCAGCACCTCGCGTTAATCCAGATAAGCATGCCAGCGGTAGTTGCGCAACTCGCGATAACTATACATGACGGGCTGCTGAAAAGCCGAGTCCCCGCTCGCGCGCACAGCTAATAATATTACGCCTCGCGTGTAAGAGGAGATGCGTGCGGGGCCTTCTCGCCGGAGTCCGGGTAGGCGTTACCACGGGCCTTGACCGCCGTTCGAGCCGGAAGATTCGCAGTTGCGTCCGCCCGTTTATTTACCGCCGCGCTGCCGGGCGGAACTATGAATTATACAGGCGCGTCGACCGCCGTTCTTTCTTCTTCATCTTTTTTTTTTTTTATTTTTTTTTTTTTTTTTTTTGGCCACCCAGCTGTTCGCTACCGGAGAACCGTTATTGTCGCCGGCGTGTAGGACAATGCCACGCGATGCTCGCGCACGCCAAAATTACAGTTATATTAGTGGATGTACACTCCGCGCGAGCTGCTGCAACTTCCAGCTCGTTTGCGTTAAGCACTATGTTAATGGAGCGAGTGAGGAAAGTTTGAGATGGTGGGAATTTGCATGTTAACGATGCTGAAGATATACCACTGGTTATATTTATTTGGTTTTTTTTTCGAGGTGAAGTGTCGCGCGCTTAATGAAGTTTTTCGAATTTCGAGCTTTATGTATGCATTCGTTATAAAGAAAAAGAATGCTAATGTTCGGCGAACTCACCGACAGGAAGATTGGATTTTTTTTTAAATGTGTAAAACTAATTATATTACCTAATTTACGTAATTAAAGTATTATTGTATTTTAGCTTGAACGTTATTTATTAGCTATCAAGGTTTTTTATGCAGGTATCTAATCATTTCGTAAACACCGGCAGTTTATACATTTATGCTTTATCAGTCACCGCGTTCGACGTAAACATTCGTGCGAAGAGAACATTTTAAATTTCATACATAACTTTCATTTAAAAAATTAAATACATTACAGACACCTAAATATTCCAGTTGATTTATTCGACACTTTACAGAGCTGTACGTCATAACCGACCCCTACTTTATTTCACGTGCTTCAATTCCCTCGGCAGTTCCGATTATTTTCCCCACACTACGTGCCAACGTATCTCTTGAATTTTTTATTATTATTAATATTACTTTTTTTTTATTAAAATAATAATCGGTGCAATATTTTATATTTTACGCGATCGCCGGTGAATCGTATTCTCATATAAAACTGCACATATTACCATAATCAAAAAATAAACGCATCATAAACCCGTTGCGCTATACACGATCGGCAATTTAATCTCGCAGCAACGCTGCAGTTCACGCCCGGCGCCTCGGAGATTAACGGCCGGAGTTTAGCCACGGATTTAGCGGAGCGTCGCGGCGCGACGCGCCAATCATCGATACACGGACGTCGATTGTGCTCGGGCATAAGCGCCTAATTGGCCGCGACGTGCGCGAGTCCGACGCCAACACCTGCGACGACCCGTGATGGCACATGTACTCGCGTACTTACCAGTATGTACATATACATATATACATATAATACCGGCACAAGTATCGTCGATTTGAGGCACGACATAAATAACGAGCGAACGTTCCACGTCGGAGTGATCATAAGGCGCCGGACTTTTTTTCTCTTCTGCGCAGCGGTTGATTCGATAGTGAAAGGACCGACCGATCGCTCATTAGGAGCAATCGCTCGAACATTTGCGTTCTAATTGCGAGGTATTACGGCTTGTTCCCAGACTGCTTATCTCTGCAAGCATTTTTCAGGCGTAGTAAACGTAATTGCGGGAGTAGACGGCTGTATACGTCGTGTGCGGCTTATTTTACCTTTCTAGACCTTTATAAGTTGTTAATACCACTTACAGGTTATTTTTGTAATGTATTTTAACGGCTCGTATCGTTTATGCTTGATAAAGTTATGTTCGAGTTTTTTTTAAATTGTGTTTTTTATTTTTTTTTTTTAATTTAAAGCGTATATATATAGTTTAAGAGAAAAGTAAGAACGTTATTTATCTGATGTGACGAAACGCAAATGACCCAATGTAAAATATGTTTTTAAAATAAAAATTAGTCAACTACGTAAATATTGAACGATGCGACACGTTCGCCGCTGCAAAAGTTTATACGTCGGCTATTTTTCACTTTTTTGCGCGCGCTCCAGCGGCCCCGTGGCTTCGGCTATTTTTTTCCGCGATCGAATGACCGAAACGTCAAAATAAAACGTGCGGATACGAGTGCGACTGCTGATCCGGCGCCGCCACGCGCGATCGGATTAAAGTTTCCTTTATGACTCTTAGACGCGCTCCTGATATCAGCCGTTTCCTTTTTTAGTTTTAACGAGTGCCTCGCTTTTATTACCGCGATTCCCCGTTTATCTTTATCGGCATTAGTTCCCGTACACTTCCGGCATTTATTACTTTTTAAAAAAAAGTGTGTTTCGCAAAGAATTAGTAGGTGAAAATCACATCATTCGTAAGATACTCTACATCTGACTCGAAAAATAAGTCACTCAAACATTAATTTCAATTAATTTTTATTACGTTTTTACCTAATTATCTCGAAATAAGTAAATAAATTTCTTTATTGAACAATTTTTACATTTTAAAACAATTTAAAGTAAATAAATTGGTTAGGGAATTTGCATGAAAAATTCCATTATATCCGTCTGATAGAATATTGAAATATAATCGACACGTATTTTTTATT
>JAWWEN010023463.1:0-17992 GCA_035582955.1 Sycophila texana | reverse complement strand
TTAAGCAGATTATTAATTTTTGTAAAGCCCTGATGAAGGTATTAGAACTAAAAATACCGAAACGTTGGCAAATAAAATAATTAATATCAAACTGGTTCGTCTCCGATCATTCGAGTTTCTACCTACTTAATTCCTCCAAGTTGATTGTGATTTTTGATTGTAATGCTGAAGTTCTAAGTGCTGATAGCCTTAATCTGGCTTTATTCTCAGCATTTATATCAATTCTTCTGAAACATTCATAATAGAGTCTGATTTCAACATCCCTCCACATTGATTGTTGATTGCAATGCTGAAGTTTTAAACGAATGATCTGGATTTAGCTTTATTCTCAGCATTTATATCAACACTTCTTAGACATTCGTTACAGAGCTTCACCTAAAACGTTGATTTCAACATTCATCCAAGTTGATTGTCACAATTGATTGTAAAGCTGAAGGTTGAAACGTTGATGGTCTTCATTTGGTCTAATTTTCAACATTCATGTCAACATTCGTTGTAAACCTTGACTATAAAAGTTGACTATCAATGTTGATTGCAGTACTGACGTTTCAAACGTTAATGATGACCTTAATTTAGTTTGATTTTCAATGATTATATCATGCAACGTTGTACAGATTCACTGTAAACTTAATTGACTCTCAATGCTGGCTTAAACATTTTCCAACAGCGTTGTAACCAACAATGACCAAAAGTTAATGGTCATTGTTGGTTACAACGCTGACCTTTTAACTGAGTGTGCCACGTGACTATAAGTGACTTTCTTATAACTCTCATCAACGATTACAACAGTACCACCTCACGGAGCTCTCATCCTTCTCCTGCCCGAATATAATCACTACATTTATTATCTCAAACAATTGAGCTCCAGACACGCATTTCAATGCGAGAAACTGGTTCGACTCGGTCGTAACCAGCGGAATTCCCAATCCCAGCGAACAATGGAGGCAGAGCTCAGCGCGCCCACGCCAATTAGATCCGGGCACTGCAGTGGCGCTTAAGAAAGTCAAAAATCGCAGAAAATAATCGCACCGTCGCGATTAACATTCAACGAGTCTGGAATCTGGGTGCATTATATTAGCCGAGCTCGGCGGGAGGCAAGGCCGGGCGCGTCCAAAATCTAATCGACGTCGGGATCGCATCGATCGGAGCGACGCTCGCTGGCGGCGACCTTGAAACAGGTGCAGGAAGGCGGAAAACTGGAGCTAGCTCCGACGACCCAGATTTTAAGGGTTGCCGCACAGCTGCACCCCTCTTCCGAGTGTGCCTTTTATTGAGCTGATGTTACCGGGATTTTATCAGAATATTCGGCGGGAGGGAATTCGTGTAGATGTTTTACGGGCGAGGTATCCGTGGCTGTCGAAATTTTTCAGCCGCAGGGACAATTGAATGATTTTTTATTGACACAATTTTTTTTTCAAGATAAATAATACGGTGCACTCTTCTTTTTAATTTTTTTTTTAACTTTCATCTTATTTTTTTATTTGATGCGGAGCTGATTAGATCTTTTAGGCGTTTAAACGTTATGTATTATAAAAATTTGTTGTTTTTCCTTTTTTTTTACATAAAATTTTATGTGACACTGCGAGCTACGAAATTGGTCGTTTAAGAAAACTGCGCATTTGAGGAAAAGGGGATTTTACGATTGTATTTGAGTAATCGTTCAGTTTAACGAAAGAAATGAAAAAATGTTACTGCTATTATTTTTTTCTTTTTATTTATAATACAGAAAAAATTATTATTTTTGTTTAAATTACAATTTTAATTGCAAGAAAGTGCATGTAATAATTTTGTCTTTATTTCGTGACGAAATGCACACTTCTTTTATCGTTAAATAAAGGATGATTCAATGTAAGACATAATCGATAAATGTTTACACTTGTCAGATTAAGTATGATAACAGGTTTTATCTTTTGTCATTTTTATCGTGTGCACCGACGTGAAAAATTCAATAAAAAAGTGATGATATCAAGTGAGAGGAAAAATTGGCAGTTGCTATATCTTTCTAGTAATTAATCAAAATATGTATTAACTTTTCAATTATTACAAATCAGAGTAACATAAATGTATATCTCTAAGATGAATCAGCTATAAGCGATAGATTGCACGAATTTCGAATCTTTACGATCCAATTTAAAAAAAAGTAAGATTTAATAAAATGCATCAATTTATTAATTTATTAAATAATTTCTTTGTTAATTCTACGTTGGCAATTTCCGTCCCAAATTAATTAATACTAGATAATCATCTTCATAATCTTACAAGAATAAGATTTTTATGCATGTAGAAAAAAAACATTTTATATGCACTTCAATGCATTTCAATGTTACTTTTTATGAACTTTTGGTTCAGTGGCCAGATTATTAGTAAAAAGAAGCACTTTTGGATGATCTTCTAGAGTGGGGATGTGAAACAATGATTTTTATGCATTTTTTATGCATTGGAAAATAAATGCACTTCAATGCATTTTAATGTTATTTTTTATGAACTCGTGGTTCAGTAGCCAGACTATCAATAAAAAGATCTTCCGGAATGAGGATATCAAACATTAACTTTTGTGCATTTTTTTATGCATTTGAGAAAAAATGCAATTTTTATGCATTGTTTTATGCATTGGTGAAAAAATGTATTTGAATACATTTTATGGCATTCTAATGTACTTTCATAAATTTTGGATCCAGTGTTCAGATACCAGTAAAGATAAGTACCTTTTGGACAATCTTTTGGTACTTTGGGATGCAGATATCACAAACCGATTTTTATGCATTTAGCAAAAAAAAAATGAATTTTTATTGTTGATTACACCCAGAAACACAAGAAACTCAACTGGAGAAGCAGCTTAACGAGTGCCAGCGTATCTGGAGAATGCGGGAAGAGGGGTGGTGGTGCACGGGATCAGCTGGTGGCCTGACGGGGTCGCGCCTGGACCTACCCCTACCCAACGCCCACGCGGCCACCCCCAATCTACCTTTCCGGTATGCGCCAGCGTGAATATAGACTGCGCAGCTCACGAGTGCGGAATGTACTATAAAAGTCTGGGGGTGGGAAAAATTCGCTCGCGTCAAGTGAAGCGCTACTTTGTTAGCTCTGGAGGTCCGTGAGTGCCGTACTATTCAATGAGATAAGGAGGGGTGTACTTAGGCAATATGAATATTCAGCAAGATTTAGGAGATGCATTATTTATCGGTGGTGCCAGTTATGCACTCTTCGTCTTCGTTAGAAGCTTCGTTCAGTTAGTCTAGTTGACCCTCAAATTTAACAATAGTAATGTACGTACGGCTTTAATGACTATAATATCTAAATATTTTTTTTTCTGGTATAAAATAGTTACCATCAAATATTATTCAATTCAGCTAGATCTGTTTTTTTTTCTATTTTTTTTTTATGCAATAGATTTGTTAATAATTATGTTTACGGTTTCAGTAGTAGCAGTCGATGTGTACGCAGACTAGCCCTACTGATCTCCATTACAAAATCGTTTTTTTTTCTCACCAATAAATATGTTCATATTAATTAGAACTGATTTATTTTCTACCCTTTTCAGGATATGTATAATAATAGTAAGCAATTGTATTGAATGATATTTTATGAAAACGCCGATTTATTTTACACATGCGTGCGATAAACGGGCGTTTTTCTCACGACGTGCTGTAATATAGTATATTACGACACGGGTGCGGAAATTGATTATTTAACTCGTGAGAAGGTTTTCGCCCGAGCGAAGCGACTAAGAATAATCGCTTAGGATATCTTATAGCACGAGGGTCGAAAATTGGCATTAAAATTTCCATTTTGAGGTTAGAGTGCTCTAAAATAAATTAGAATTGTTTATGTGGATGAAATTTTCAGTAGTAACAGTCGGTATGACCAGACTGACCTCCACTGACTCTTCTAAAAAGAAATACAAACATTCTATGAAAAGAAGGGATGAAATAAATATGACATTTTAAAGCGCAGACTTTTCTAAAACTGATTGCAATAAAATGTTGTCTGATCATATCATCCGTAATTATATATTGCAGGGCTAAAACAACGTTGCCTGTTTTGAACGCGCACCCCGCGGCTTTTTTCCCGTCTGAAATGAATTTTAGCCCTTCACAGATGTAAACAGAAACCTCGGAACAACATCTGACCTACTTGCTCCGTTTGCGTGAGAAATTGTGTATACGAAAAAGATTACCGGCATAAATAACGGCTTGGGCGGTTTTAGAGACGAGTTGATGTCTCTACGTAGGCACTTCTTAAATTTAAAGCGAGAAGTGGTAGTATTTGCAAAAAAGTAGAACGTAATAATCAATTCAAATTATTTGATAAAATATTTATTACGATTGATGTGAGGTGTAAGTATTTCTGGGAAACGACGATATCAAAGATTCATTCGCAGGGATTCTTTTCGTTAAAATTTCTTTTTCTTAAATAATTTACAGCAAATTCCTCACCGTAACTTTCGCATTGAGTATAGAATTATTATTATTATTTTTTAAATAAACTGAGATGAACTAAAGGGAAACATTTTTTAAATTTTCAGAAAAATAGTAGATATAATTAGTCTGGACAAGATATTTTTTTCTTTCACGGCCAAGTATAAGTATCGCCGGAATAGAAAGGAACTCGCATTAGCGGCTGCGAAAAGTAGTTCAAGACGCGCGTGCACAGCCCGGCTCGGCTGGATCCTCGAGCGCAAAGGTCACGCGCCGAAATCGATATTGCGACCGTCACGCGCTCCCCCCTACCTTATACACCTTGATTCATGTGTTTCATTCATAAGGCGTCCCAAGTAAAATATACAAAATTTGTATAAATCAATAGATTTTTTATTCGACGAGTCGTGGAGAAATTGTTATTTTCATGGCTGGGATGTAAAGTTACTTTTCGCACTGGCATAATCCGTTAGTAGTGCGCAAATAAATTAGTTTCTTCACTTTACAACCTCGACAGAGATACAAAAAGGTTCTTTTTTTTTAGAATTTGTAGGCACATAATTGCAAAAATTGTATTTGTACAGAGGAATAATCATACTTTTTATTTTAAATTATTTTTTTTATCTTTCAGTTAAAAAATTATAAATTTTTTTTATTAGATTCTATAATAATTCTTTCTGATTCAAAGTAGTTTATAATCATAAGGTAGTTTTTTTATTCATTTTTATACTTTATTTGATAATTCTTCAAGTTTTTTTTTTTTTTTTTTAATTTAAGCCTATTATTTATAGAAATAGTCGACATTACGTTTACTCTAATATTTGTGAATAGACGATTTCTGCTTAAGTGGACAGTCAAAAAATAGAGGACCTTGAAACTTTGTGAACTTATTATTTTAGCGTCGTATAGGAGTTACACAACTGCCAGTGTAAGCGCCTCTAGAATCGCTTATATCACACTCAAAACTTTTTCGACGTTATCTAGAAATTGTTCGATAAAAGTACTTAATTAAGATGCTTAATTAGCAAAGGATAAACATTTCTTTAGCTGTGTTATTTATTTTTTCTACCTCCTCGCATATACTATAACTTTACTTTATATTATATAGTTTTGGAAGCAGCATTGCAAAAATGATTCGAGCAATTTGATGTTGGCACCACCTTAAAGAACAAAATTTAAAGAGATTCCTGAATAACATTCAAATGGCTTTGTTAATTCTGTTTCACGGCTCGTCAAATACCCCAGGCAGAAAATTTCAATAAGTCAACACTCCATCTGGCACCTCGTTTTATTATTATTATATATAAATTATTACTTAGAATTATTATTCTGTTATTTAATAATCAACGAAATGGATTGTCATTTGTATGTGACTTCAAGTAAAAAGTGTTAAAAAAAATACCTTAGTTATTTGTATTTTCACAAGCACTGAATTATAATTTTTAAAACAAATATGTTATTTTAAAAATTTTACTTCTAATTTCTTCTGACGTCTTCTCGCTTTTAACAAAATTTGAACTAAAGCTCCTGCATCATACAATTTACTGTTGTCCAGATATAATACGATTTTTATATTAAAATTTCTTTATTCCTTATGCTTTAATTCCTTTTTTTTTATTGTCTATTCTATAATTCTTTATTCTTTATTCCTCAATCCAATGATAAGTCTATAAAAGTGAAGTTATTATATTTTTTTTGTACTATTATTATTTTATTGATTTGATTCATTTTGAGTTGATCGCGTGATCATATTAGCTGGTCCCAGTCTTAATGACCTGCTATAATTAATGGCTGCAATATGTAACCGAAAAGATAATAATTTTATAATCATTAAAGACTAATTTATGTGATCCTGGATTTTAATCTTCGAATATACATAAATTTGAATACTGATAACTTCTTCAGAATTAAGCTCAAGTCACAAATTCAATTTTTAAAGTTATTAGAACTGTATTTTCTCTGTATTTAACAAATTTATAATCAAAATAAATTTTAGAAGAATTAGAAAATTAAAAAAATCTAATAATTGCACATCAAATCATTTTGAATTTTCGCGCCATTTAACAGAAAATGTATCCTCTAATCAATCCAGCTGTTTTCAAATGGATCATCCTACAAAATCGGCATCGAATCATCGAAAATTCTCTAAAATATCCAAACCTTGGGCACGCGACTTTAAAAAAAAAAAAAAAAAAAAAAAAAACGGTAGATCGTATTACGATTGTACCGAGCGTCAACATTTGATTCGCGTCCAACCCGCAAAAAAAAGCCTTGAGATCCACGACAATGAAACGGCGGATCGGCATCGGCGCGTGGGAATCGGTCTGGCTCCGATGGGGGCGCGGCTGTATAGGAAAACGGCACTCGGCACTCAATTGAAAACCATTGAAAATTACCATTGCCTACGACGGCGCGTCTGATGGATGATCCAACGCGCGGAGCTTATTTTTTTTTATCTGACGACGTTAGCGATAAATCCACTTTTATCGCGCTTTTTTATTGCAATCGTTTGTTCAGTGACTCGGAGGACCGAATTTTTTTGATAATGCTACTTTTTGGAGGGGGATCGAGTGACTTTGTTGATGCGTTTTCGATTTTTTTTTTATGTAACTAACTGTGGTCATTGATCGCTGTATGCTTTTTATTGCTTATGATTCAAAAACTTTTTCTATGTTAATAATAATTTTTTAATTTTTAATTATCAACTGTCGAACTCAAGATTTTTTAAATATTGAATTCATCCCTGTTGTATAAAAAAAGTTAAAATTTTTTTTTTAATTGTTAATTTCACATTTTTGAGTTAATGATTCTCCAACAGATTTATAATTAAACGGAAATAAAATCAGCAACACGAAATATTTATACAAAATTTCATTTCACCCAATACTGATTTCAAATGTAGTATCAGTTCAAAAATTTAATGTTTCATATTTTTTTACAGGTTCAATGCGGTGACCTTTTTTAAGTTACATTCGCGAACTTTGGTCAGTGAGAACTGTCGAAAATATCGAAAGAAAAATACTCGTAGTTTCTTATGTTCCGAAGTGTGGTACGAGGATCTAAAGGAGGAAATATTAGGACGTTTTTATGATGCCATTAAATTTATTTAACTGGATTAAAAAAAAACTTTAAACTGCGTTTAAAAGGTTCGAAGCGTTTACAGTTTGTGGGTTGATCGTTGTTAGTTTTGGATTATTTATCAAAACAATTCATGCTTGAAAAAATAATTCAACGGTTAAGTAAAGTATAATGATCGTAATAAAAATAAATAGAAGTTCAGTTACTTCAGTGAAAAAATGTGTTATTAAAAAATTAAAAATAATTAAACTTAATTATGTAGAGAGTAAAAAAAGGTGCTTATTTTTCACTTAACTGTTAAATGTGTAATTTGAGTTTTGTTGAATGTGAAATTGCATTTTCAAATGAATGAAAAAATGAATGTTCTTTTTTTCTTTTGTGTCAAATATGCTATTACAATTGTTCAATACAGTTTTACAGTTTTTCTTGTAGAAACAATTTACATTTGACTATTTATTCGCTTCAATGTTTGAAATTTTAACCGAAAATTGTAAAAAAAAACAAGAATATTTTTAATACTTCGCGAATTTGGCTAGCACGTTACTCATAAAACCGCTGAATGTTTACTTAGCAAAGATATTAAAACGTGTTATTATTCTAGATTACTCCTTTTTGCAAAATTATTATGCACTTAATTTTTTGTTATATATAAAAAAATATAATAAAGCTATAATAAATTGATTTATTCGCTATTCCCCTGGTCAAAAATGTCAATATTTATTTCAGAATTTTATTTAACAAATTTGCGCCAACAACAACAATTCCCGGCCAAAAAACGAGTCACACATCTCGAGTATTAATTTTATCGAGTGCATTAATCCCAGTTCCGCATTTAACACTCGATTTACGGTCCATCCACGAGTTTCCATCGAAGCACCCAAAGAAATTACTTTTCCTTTTTTTGAAGGGCTTTTTATTAGAACTCCCACTCGTGTCCAGTTATACTCAGAGCGGAAGGCAAACTGGCGGTAAATAAACATAAAAAAGTCACTATTTTTCAGAGGAAACGACTTGGACAGTAGGCACGAGGAATTCGGTCACGCTCCAGCGTTTTCGATCCGGCGATTTTTTTTTTTTCATCGACCGGCGCGCATCGCCGGCCTCTTCCGGTTTTTCGTTCTTGCTGCCTGTGAATAGTATAGCAGAGACGCGCGGAAGTGAATTGAAGAAAAAAAGGTCAATCGATTGCCTTGACCGCCCGGAAAATTCGATATCCAGATAAGGGGATAACCACGATCGTCGCTACGGTGAAAAAAAATTGAGGAGCAAGAAGGGGAGGTCTCAAGGATTCCGCGGGGAAAAACTGAGGAGCGGAGGTTTCCGTCTTTTTTTTCGTTCCAGCGATTATACGGAACTGGACTAAAATTCTGGGTTAAGGTAGGGCGACGCTTTTTAGTCAGGTGTGAAAAAGTGAGTTACTTGCATTTTTATATTGATTTTTCATTTAAAAAAAAAGAATGAATTCTTGTAATTGTATGAAATAAATTTTTTACTGATATAAATGTCAATTATTATATTTTCAAGTAAGAAATGTAAATAGATTTCTTGAACTTTCATAAAAAAAACTTAAAATGAGTAATTAAAGAGGCCGTGCAATGCTGCTCAATTTTTTATACCACGAAAACTTATATATAAAGCTAAAAATTTGTCAAATAATTATTTCAATATAAATAATTCATTAGATTCTCGAATATTCTTTCAACTGCATTGACGTGTGCATATGTATGCTATATATTAATTAGGTTTGAATTAAATTATGCACCTGGTGAAGTTGAATTTAAAAAAAAAAAATATTTTTTCTCGTTGGAAAAAAAAACAGGAAATGTACTTAAAAAACTTCGTTCCCTTTTTTCTGTCTAAAAAAAAAAAATAAAAATCGAGGAAAGATCAAGACACGATTTAAGTGCTCGATGCTCGCACCGGCCGGCCGTGATCTATTATTAATGGAGAGCGCGAGCTTGCGGTCGACCCTGAAAATATTCCTGCGGAAATCAACCAGCGTTCTTTGCGTCAAAAGTAAGAGAGAGAGCTTTTTATTCGCCGTCATTTTCGTACATTAAAATTCATATGATATATATTTTCGAAAAATTCTCAAAGATTTAAATATAAATACATTGTTAAACGTCGCTTGTAGCTGCAGCGAAATTCAGAGCTTACGTGAGAGAGAGAGAGCTTTTTTTATTCACCTTCACTTTCATATGTCAAAATTCAAATATACAATTTCAAAAATTCACAAAAAATTCAAAATATAAATACTTTGTTAAAAATACAAAACAGATATATCGTGCGCTGTAGTAGCGAGATAAAGAAGGAAAATAAAGTGAGAAAGAGCTTTTTATTCATATCGACATAATTCCTACGTATTTTCAACATTTATTATAAAATTCGAATAAAAATATTTTGTAGAAAATTGTTTAAAATATAACCAAGAAATATATATAATTCAATGCAGTAAAAAGAGATAGAGAGAAAGAAACCAGGGGCTCGATTCCGTTTTTAAAACTTCCGCGCTCGAGCTTACCCGGACTCTTATGTAATCGGGGCGTTGTCTTATCCCCGATTTATTCTTACGAATAGCGGATCTTTTTCGCTCTTCGGAGTTTATTCGAGCGGCGAGGCATCGGTGTGACCGGCCGATGCCCTTTTCCTCTTCTTGGTCGAGTGCACAGGATGCAATGCTGCGAAGAGGTACTGAAGCTGGAAGAAGCTACTTTTCCAGTAAAAATAATATATTCTCTCAGTGATAAAAGGATAGCGGGAATTTTTTTAACGCGGTAATTAAAACAGAATTTTATTGGACTGTTGATTTATTTGCAAAGAAAATATACATTTATTTTCTTACAAGCGAGGAAAATTTTATTAATAGGTAACTGGCAAATTGTGTGTTTTTTTTAAGTAAATTATTAAAGATCATTTATTTTTCTATGTAAATTAATTTTATAATATAATTGAAAATCCTGTAATGGTGATAAAAAAATTTAGTACAATTTGTATTGAGCGGTTTTTTTATACGCGAGATACTATTATTATTTAAGTCTTAAATTTGTTATAATGGCAGCAGGTTATATTTTCTAGAAAATGACAAGTTGATTTAAGAAGATAAATTTAACTGTGAGTATAAATCGCACAAAAATGTTGTAGAATATCAAACACAATAGTACAAGAATGCAGTTATTGCCTCCACTAAATTTCGAAAAAAAATAAGAATGAATGCAATTAAAAATTTAAAAAGAAAATTGTTTTCTCATTGGTCTATAAATATTATCCTGTTTTACAGAATAAATTACGTATGCAGACAGTTACATGTTTGTAAAATGTGAAAATACTTCAATAATTAAAAAATCAATTCTAGAACTGCAAGCAGGTAAGAAAATAGTAGCGAACGTTCTGGCCTTCTTTTTTCAATTGAGAAAGCAGATCGACCTACCACTGTAAGCCAATTTTGATTAATCGTTCCGCAAGGTGTCACGCCGAAGTACAAGAATTACATTAAAACAGCTGACGCAGTTGCTTTAGAAATAAAAAAATTACATAACTCTATTTCGGTGTACATGTTTACGATATTTTTACGTAATTGATTCTGCAGTGTATTTGTGGACAATTTCATAAAAAAGATTTTCAGAAAGTTTAACAGAAAATTCTGCGCATAATCTGCAAGAATTTCTGCTGAAGATTTGTTTTCATATTTCGGATATTATTGTGCAGCAAAGTTTGCAGATAATTCTGGTGGATATTCTGCAGAAAATTTGTTAAAAAAAATTCAAGATTTCCTGCAGGGAATTCTACAAATCTACAGAAAAAATCAGAAGGATGCTGTACATACTATTCAGCAGGAATTTCTGTTACACTGAGCTTCAAAAAATTTGTTAAAAAATCTTCTTTAAATCCGAAGAAAATTCTGCAAGATATTCAATTCTAAAAAAAAAATCCAATTAAAATTTGTTCAAAATTTTTTTTCGACACGCCGCGTGCAAAGACACGACTTTGCGCTCGTTTGGTCAAAATCACCTGCGCAAAATCGTCCCTTCATGCACACGTTGTATTGAAAAATACGGCTCCATACATGAATACTCGCTTCGCTCGTGCGCAAAAATCACACGAGGCTAAAAATCATTTTCTTGTAGTTGTATCGAAATGTACTATGTATTCCTCAAACGAAAAAAGCTCAAAAGTTACAACACCTTCAAAATTTACTTTCGATAAAAAAAAAAAAAAAAATGGACTGGAGCAGGAGTACTCCGCAAACCGCAAGCACTTACACTCCCTCAACGAATCAAAAGACCTCAATTGACGCCGAACAAAGTCGCCCGTTTGATCTTACGCAGATTCCACGCGGCGTGCGGGGCCCGCAACAGTGTCGATATTAATCCTCCGAGCGATTTTCGCCGTCGACCCTCGGAACGCACATCCGGCAGGTCCTCGACGGGCGCGGGAAAAAAAAGGAGGAGTCGCCGCGTCTCACGAGGCTCCTCCTCAATTAAAGCCGCCCTTAATAGAAGCTGCCGGGCGACGGATTCCAGGCGGACGGCTCGTAAATCATACTAACTCGCGCTCGCCGGTCATTAGCAGCACTTTGCCGGTTCTGTGGGCAACTCGCGCCCCCATGCGACGCTGCAAACGATCCCGACGCATCCAGACAGACTTACATATCCGTGCGATACTTTGACTGAGTGTCTGTTTTTTTTTGTTTGTTTATATTTCTTAATGATTTATAAGTGCGATTCAGTTGAGAAAAGTTTATATTTATTTATTTTTTAATGAACTTTTCTTTTTATTTTTTTGGGTACTTGATAGTAGCCAATAAAAAGTGAAATATTTAATTGAATTGAATTTATTTTGTTTTAATTTTTATATTATTTTATTCTGTATAATTTTACGCTAAACAGCTAATCGTATATGAGAGAATTGTATGACAAATTCAGTGGTGGAGTCATTATAAAAATGTAAAAAATGAAAAATTATTAATTTTTTTATGTAATAGTATAAACACTTTATTTTCATGAAACTAGTGCAATTGAAATAAAAATATTTGTTTATATTTTTTAAAGTAATCAAATTTATAAATAAATATACTACAGAAATTTTCCAAAGACCAGAAATTTCTCGTTTTAAAATTTATTTGCATACTTCAAAATATTTATTGTTAAACTGTACTCGTTGAAGAAAAAAAAATTCTCTGAATTTAATAGATGCCAGTATAAATGAAACTTAAATCTAGTTTCTCACTGGCGCTATAAGTATCTCAAGGTCAAAGTCACAATCAACTTTAGACGTACGTACTAAATTGATTTATTTCTAAATATTTAAAATATTTAAATTCCCGTAGATTATTTATTAAGACACGACTTGCAATATGAATTTCTTTCGTAAATCATATTGGTATAATTTTTTTATCAAAAACATTTGTATTCTTTTTGTATTAAAATATAAAAAAAAATATATTTAAAATTATTAAAGCACTGGAAGAGTGAAGCTTGCATCGAAAGCTATCACTGACCACCTTGCGCTCATGTGTCACATTCGTGATTCGCGGGGCTACTGTTTTGACTCATCGGTCGATTGCGCGTCCCGCTAATTCGCCTCGCATTGTCTCCGTCGACGTTGATTCTAAAATCGATACGCCGAACGTAAGCAACGCGACGATAAAAGCGCCGTCGACGGCCGGATGCGATTAGTCTTATGGCCCGTAATCCCCTTTGCCTCGTACCGATGAAACTTTAAGTGCTGCCCGGTTGAGAATATCCACCCACCGACCCGTCGGGGCTTCGACACTTCAACTTTTTGAACGGTCTTTATAAAGTTCAAGTTCTACATTCATCCCATTAAAAAAAATTGTTTGCTGCTTTATAATTATTTGATGTTTGAATTAAAATTTTAATTAAAATCTCCTATTAGATGATATGCATGCAAACTTTTTGCTATCAATAACCCTTTTGAATTTCGCGCATTCCTATAAGCGGTAACAACCCAATACCTCAAGAACTCAAGAACTCAAAAACTCAATACCCCAACAACCCAAAAATTCAATAAGTCATAAACTCAAAAAAAAAGTCAAGAACCCAACAACTCAAGTAAGTACTCAACAATTGCAACTTTTAATTGAAGCTCAAGGTATAAAATAGGGCCTGACGAGACTAGTGCGTAATAGCGATTATTTTCGTTCCAAGCTGAAATAATCAACTTTCGCAGCTGAGTACTATTTTTCTACGTCCTGATGGGCGAAACGAGACGCGTGCGAAATTACATCGCTGCGGGCGAATTGAAGATCGTCGTATTGTCGCGCGCGACGAAAATACCGCGACAAACCGCGCGTGAACTCACGTGCACGTCGTAATTACGGTCCATGAGCGAGCCTCCTAAAATATTTTTGAAGGCACATAAGGCGGAACATTGTCGAGTCTAATGCACATTTTTACACATAGATATTTATGTACACCTATGTATACATAAATAATTACATTCATGCTTTACTTAACAAATATATTTACGAAAGTACATGTGCACTTTGATAATCATTACTCTTTCTTTTGGACTTTCTCTGCGATCAAATAAATTTTGAACAGTTAGTATTGATATAACATAATTATTTTTTATTGTAAATTAAAGTATATTAGATTAGACCTAGTAAATAATGCAATTAAAATAATTAATATAGTTTTTAAATTTCCTGTTTCTTTTTTAATTTAGACATTTAATTCACTTCAAGAATATATTACTCTATTTTATCAAGAATATAATTTAATTGCGAACTGAATTAACAATTTAATAATAGAAAATTGTAAATAATAATCTGTGTTGAATATCTAACTACTAGCTCTACCATGCGGATTTTCTTTTATTCTTTTAAAAATTTATATATGTTACCATGTGTTGGTAAAGTAGATACCTTAACATACGATGACCAATAAATGTGTTTTATTTAAAAAAGAATTATTTATTTTGATACTCAAATTATTTGTACATATGTTTAAAAAATGATTTTTAAATAAACTAACTCAATCAATGAAAAAAAAAGAATAAAAAATTGTAAAAAGATTTGAAAGATTATTAAGAGTTTTTTCGCCATTCTAACCTCAAAATCGCGTGTTCAACTTGATTTTGCGGCTCTCATGGCGAAAAATACTATACGAAACTAGGGCGTAAGCGAATTTTTGCCTCTCTCGACTTTTCGACCTCGCTTCGCTCGGCCGAAAAACGTCTCGGGAGGCAAATAATCCGCTTCCGCCCCAGTTGCGTAATGTACTATTATTAAAATGCAATTTAAATGTATTTATATATTAATAACAAGTAGGTGATTAAAAATATGGTTATACCTAAAAGCCAAAACATTATTTCTTTTTTATTAAAAAGCCAAAAAACAATTCACATCAGTAGTGCCACTATAACTACTCACATCGTTAAATGCATTACACTTATATTTTTAATAGATAAACCCGTAATAAAAAAGTTTGAAGAATTTTCTGCAGAATTTTGACAGAATATTTTACAGAATCGTCAGCAGAAAATTCAACAGACTTTTTTTAAGGGAATACAGTTATATCTAAAAATTCTTATTCTTATAATAAAAAAATTACCAACACTATGAGAAGTATAGATTATTTTTCAGGTACGCATACATTAGTTCGGCGAAAAAAGAAATAGTAGCAATTGTGCATCCAGCACAGAAAAGTAATACAAATTTTTTCATTAGTGAAGAATCTTCACTTGTAGTTTGGTCTTTCGTATAATTTTTTAGCTGCTTGTTTATAGTATAATTCATACGGTTTTCTTCTTTCAAGCCTGCCTCATGAATCCTCCTCTGCGTTACGTAGAACCTCTCAGCAAAAGGAGATGCAGGTTCAAACTCACAGGTTGTTCTGTGGTACATCAAAGAAGGCTTCGCTATTTTAATCACGGGTTGTTCACCGGACTCCATTAAATTTATCAAGTAATATTTTATTTCAAACTTTGGTTTTGCACAAATCAATTTTTCATTTCCAAGGAGCCTTCTCAGACAGTCATTGTCATCGACAGCTTCAAAAGTAATTATTTGTGGTATTAAACGCCTCAAGTCACTATTCCAGCTTTCATTTACATTCTTAAAAAAAGTTGAAGCCATGTAAATAGGAAGTTTCGATTTATAAATATCCTCCAACGTGTTGAATTGTATAATTTCATTCGCTATTTTAAAATTTGTCATGCTGGAGTAGAAATGGTTGACGAAAAAAAGCGATGCAGAAACTATGCTGAAGTAGATCATTCTATTGTACATTTCACGAGGCTTCCACTTCACAGAAATACCTAGTATTAATTGAAGAATGACAAAACTGTTCCATTTCATTTCTTCTGCATTAAGCAGACTTTTTATGAATAAAAATAGACTGATAACACTTGTGACAAGAAAAATACAGATCCAAATTTCTGATGGTACAATTACTGTTGTATTACAAATGAGACGATGAGGCACAATCGCTTGAAATTCCACGTAGTACTGCTCCATTTCGACGAAGTTGGAGTCTTTGGATGTAGCTTCTAACAGTGTTGGCCATACATTGAAATTTATAGCACCTGTTGACAGGCCATTTCTGAGATCATTTATGAATGTATTACTCAGAGGGATACCTTTGAGCTCCAACGTGTACAGAATTGTAAAATTCATTGCTTTAAGGATGAAGATTATCATATCGATTACTTTCAACAGTACTCCTGTTTCTTCTATAGTTCCATTTGCGTGCTTCTTTACTGAATGAAATGGAGGGCGATTCATGTAAAATGTTTTCAAAGGATATCCATTGACATTCAGCAACTTGTTAGGGAAAAGCTTTACTTCGTCATTGAGGTCAATATTGATGAATTCGGGATGAAATGGATTGTACATAAAAATTCTCGTATTGCCATGAAAAACATCTTTACTGATGTCAATTAGCAAAATCGTGAAGTCGAGGAATTTATTCTTCCATGCTGATTCAAGAACTGACTCGATATGTTTTACGTTGGTGTACGTCTTGATGAATAGTAAAATTAAGCACTGCGGATGCATCTTTGTTAAAGACAATTTTGAAAATGTATCAATGAACAAGACTGTATTAGTCAGATAATCATGGTCGAAGATGATGTTTAAGGTAACGTACTTCGATTTTTCGAAAAAATCTGCTTTTTTATTATTCTGATCATTGAAGATTTCTTCAGCTTCTACAGCTTCATATGGAAGTACGTCAGTCAATGTCTTTATGATCAGGTTCTGGTTAATTAAATCAATTGGAAAATTTTTACTCGCAATAAAGGTAATTTCATATGGATTTATATGATTAAGTATCTGTTTTGAAAGACAGTTTAGCCAATCAGATTTCACTTCACTGATAGAAATTGTAATTGTAAAATTTAGCAACCAAATTGCGTATTTAAAAAGAACCCACATGCTTTTCTTCTTATCTTCTCGCTTGATTTAAAGAGTAATATTTCTTCAACTCAAATACTTGATAAAATGGATTCGACCTTTTTCATAGAAATTCCTAGTGATACTAATTCAGAAGGTAAATTTATTTGAATATAGCTGACATTACGAGTCCTCAAGTTAAGGTCGTTCTCCGGAAATTCGATTTTTTCATTTTTTTTTAAATTTTACATACATGCTAATCTTTATTTGCGTTATCGACGCTGAACGCCCTTTACCCGTTTTTCTTCATTTTCAAGAGCGTATAGGAAAATGCACTTTTGCTGTGCCAAAAAATATAATTGGTTTGTAAATATTCGCTTTGGATTCCTCATGTGAATTTTGAATAAATAATATACTTAAATAAATATATTTCTTTGTAAATTTAATTGTATATAATAAAGAAACAGGAGGCAATGTAAATCATAATTTCTTTATTCACCTTTTTTATATAGTTGTTAGATTTTCATGCTTTTTCATACATACACACATGAATATTCATACTGAAAGTATATACACATACACAAGATCACATACATCAGAATCGTAACTTTTTTACATTAAATATTATTCTGCTAACGAGTTCCTATATTTATATTAGTAAAATCTTACACAAAAAATTCATTGAGTATTTGTCAGGAGTACAAGCTTTTCTTTGAATAAAAATGCAATTAAAGCAATGCTATTATACAAATTAGCAGATTTTGTTTTATTTTAGAACACTTACTTTGCATTTTGTATTTACCTTTAGTACACGTCTTTAAAATATTTTTAGTATATATGAAAATAAAATAAAATTGCCACCATACCTTTTTTACAATATTAATTTACTCCCATCCTACATAATTAAGATGAAATTGAAAGTACATATGAAAAATTTCGATTTACATACTTTCAATAATTAATTTTTTTATGTTATATATCTTTTACAATAAATTGTGCTAATGATCTCATAAAGTTGTTAAAATTAATAATTTTTTAAAATAAATAAATTTTATAAAAGAGTACATACACGGAGAAAAATTTTCCATTAAAAATTACTATAGTTTTCCCTAAAGCGAGGACAAACTGGAAATATAAAAAA
>JAWWEN010023444.1:0-18009 GCA_035582955.1 Sycophila texana | reverse complement strand
GGGGCGAAGGTTGAAGGCCCGCCACTGCGTGAAAGGACGCCCTCGGCTTCGCCGCGGGCGCCAACTTCACGCAGTGGCGGAACTTCAAATTTCCCCCCTTGTACCGTAATGTACTATTTAAGAATTTGAAATTTATTTTTAATAATTTGAACAAAATAATACAGTAAAATATACTCAGAAAATTCACAAAGCAATTTTAAATATTGGCTTTTACTCTACTGTAAATCGATTAAAGCGGTAATGGACTACTTTGTTAAATAATATTGTTCATTTAGATCACTTTTCATTTAAACGTGCGGTCAGATACTTCACTACTAACTTCTAATGAAAGTATAGCACAGCTATTTCCCGTAGTTTTAATTAGTTTAAGTCTTTTTACATTGTATTCTATTTGTTTAAAGGTCTGCAGATCACTTAATTCTCAAATAATTATAAAGTAAAAAAAAAAAAAATATTTGTACGCATCAATAAATTTTTTGAAAATAAAATATAAACAAATATCTCAATTGATTAGAGAATATATCTATACGGCTACCTTAAATTTTTAGTAAATCCACAAAATGTAATATTTTGTTACTAACATAGCAGACAACTTGAAGCATATTACTGTTATATTTGATGATAGTTAATAGATTCTAAATCTTTTAATAAAAATGTTTTTTTATTTTTCTTTGTAACAATAAAATTACAGAATTATAAACTTCTGATTGGATACTTTTTTACTTAGAGGATATAATAAATTAATTGCATATCATCATTAAGGTACTTCATTTGTTTCGGCTATTTTGCTTCACGAGTACGTGCTACTTTAAAAAGACAGTAACAAAGCACCGAGTCGTAGAATGATTGACTGCTGACCTACTTGACTCACGTGCAAACTTGTAGACACTTATAACCAGAAAGGGTTGAACCTACGAGGGTAATTTTTCATAACTCGTATCTTAAGGCCGTTCCCTGATAAATATTCAATACCCGAAAAAAATTTTCTGGGCCTGAATTTTAAACTCGTAACGTTATAAATATTATATGAGATAAAAAATATTCCTCAAACTTTGAAAAGTAAAAAGTACTTCTAAGTAAGATTAAAAATTCAAGTGTGCAAGCACAAGTAGTAGCGACCGACTTTCCGTAAAACAAGGAGTCGGCAAACCTCAACAAGTAATAACAGCAGCACGTGTATTTCTGCTCAGTCAGAGTAATGGGACAATAAAAATGATGATTGGCGAGAGCAAAGTGTGTACAGATACAATCTTTCAAAGATAGTAGTCATCTCGGTATACTCGCATCAAAAGCAGTTTCTCTTTCTCAGTCACTGCTCGGTCCTCCGAGGGGTTATATCGCGCATTCCATCTAATTTATGAAAAATTATAACGTTTTATTTTCTTTTGTTCTCTAATTATAAAAAATATTAATGAAATTTAGTTAAGGGGGTTTGAAAGCCAATTAAAAATTCAAATTTCGCGCCACAAAATAGCAGACGAAAATACAACTAATTTACTTATAACAATTATTAAAAGCAAATAATTGGCTTTCAGACCCCGTTAAGAGTACAGTAGTATTGCCATAATTATTACTACTATATCGCAAAATTGAAGTACGCAATAATAATACTTGATTCATGTCAATAATAAATAAACTTTTTCGTTTCAAAAAGAAATTACGTTACTTTCAAAAATCATTTATTCAAGAACCTAGAAAGAAATTTTATTGAAAAAATTGTAATACTTAAAAGTAAATATGTGACGCTATTTACTTTTAAATTAGACACACGAAAAAAATTACCAGATTCATAGTAAACACTGCAATAGTGACAAGCAAAAGAATAGACTTCCAGTTAAAATAACAATACTTTTAATAAAAATTAGTAGAAGTATTTTGTATAATCACGTTTTTTAAAAATTGTAATATTACTGTCTAATCTGTTTCTTATTAATCTGTAATATTCTGTGCAACGAATAAATCTAGTAGGAAATTTCAAAGCTTAATTAAAAAAAAAAGTAGAAGTATTTTAATTTAAAGTGTAAGTCTATTAAGTATTACTCAACAATATTGCAATTTTTACACTTAGAAAAATAGCTAAGAACAATTACTATTACTACTACTAGACCTACTTGACCACGTAGAAAAAATTATACACTTTTGAATAAATTTTGTTATACCGCTGTATTACCAAAAGTTCAGTAAAAATTCGCCTCATTATTAGCAAAATAGTAATTTTTCTTAACCAATTTTTCGCCACGCATTATAATTTTGAAAGTAGAGCCTAAAATTAAGAAAAAACCAGAACTTAAAGCTCTATAATGAACAAACTATTTCTTCTCTGTAAATTAAAAAATTTTTAATAAAGTATACTCCACTTACTATAAATTTGGAAACATTTTTCGTTTGTCTAGTCTGTGACAGTATTTACTATAGGTACTATAATTCATTTTGAACTCAAACTAAATTTTGCAATAAAAATATTCTCCGTAAATAGATAGAAAACGATAGAATTTTTTTTTAATTTTAAGAAAGCACCTCAATAAGGCTATTTACCGCAGTTCGATGGGAATGCCCCGTATAGCCAGGTTATGACATACAGCTTACCTGACTGCTGGCGTCGAGCCGCCGGCGGCAGTACTTTCGCATCCTTTGACATCTTGACGGGCGCAATCCCCTGCAGTATTGCGGCTTCCTCGACGGCTGGTCTATTTTTAAGGGGCGTCTCCGCAGCCCCTACGCTCTCCGCTTGGCCGTTTCTCTTTCTCAGGCTCTTCTTCATCTGCTTCGTAAGTGTCATGGTCCCGAGGCTCGCCTCACTTCACGATCGCACTCTTTTTCCTCGCTACACCTCCTACTTTTCCATCGCACTAGCACTCATTTCTCTTCATGATTTGTAACACTGCTCGTAGCACTTGGATTTCCCTCGCACTGCAAGTAAAACAACGGACGTGGCGTTTCGCTGCGAGTCGAAGGTGGCGATCGCCAATCGAGGGTAACTTAACACCGGACCAATAGCGAAATACTGAGACCGGAGCTTTACTGGAATAATTATTTTATTTAATGGAAGTGCTACTCGATTTTTTGTTTACCGGCTGATCGTTGATTTTATTAATTTTATGCGGAAAGTTTGTTTATTTGAGTTTGGCGAGGCTCGAGACAAAAAGTTTGCTCCGTATGTCGTTACGTACGGAGTGTTGAGCTTTATGTACGCGAGGCTTTAGTCGCCAAGCTGACTGTTTCAGACTACGTGACGCTGATATCAAACGAATATTGTTGTTTGAAAGAATGGCCTTATCTTTATCCCACAAAGCGAATTTTATTTTTCGCGAAATCCTTAAAAATCAATGACACAGATAAGCTCGAAAGATCAGAAGCTCGGCTTGCTAAACAAGCGCTGCGTAAAAGTTACGTAAAATTTGAACCAGCAATTCATAAAATGTAAAATTGAAAATACTGTTTACTCGCTAGAAAAAAAAATGAAAAAGGTAAGTTATCAAGTAGTGGTTTCATAGTATTCTTTTATAATTAAGTTTCATGTAATTTTTAGTATTCTTTTATTTTTCTTTTATTAGCCCGTTTATAATGTCAAATAAATAAAGGCAAATGTTTTTATTCATCATCGATCAAAGAGCACTCGTGTAGTTGTATTCAAATATTAAAAGCAGTTGATTTAACAAGTATGTTTATTCAAAATAAAAAATGTACGTATGGCTGAATTTTTGAAAATAACAGTAACAAATTTTTGCAAACAAACTTAATAAAACACAATCTTTCAAGGTATAATAATTCGACATGCCTGCAGGTGCTTTTAAAATTCAACAAATCTGAATAAATATAATAAAAGTATTTCTGTCTTAGTGTAATTATTTTCAACATTTTTAGGCTTCTAATGTTATATCCATATTGAACATGTGATGTAGGGCAATTATATAACAAGGTACAATTACAACAAGGTAAAATATCAATTAACGTCGATTTAATTTTAACAAATTGACTCGTTAAAATCAACCGTTTCTATCATTTGGATGCAAATGTTTTTACTTTAATATACCACTCATTCAAAACTATTTTTATCGCACCGTAACCAAGTAGCTATAAAAAACCTGCAGCTTTAATGAATCAATAAACCGACAAAAATGACCAAAACGCTGAAAACTCATAAGCGGAAGCAGTCGTCGTCAACTCGCGACTGAAATTAATTAACGCCCGTGTAATCGCCCGTGCGCGATAAGAAAAGAGCTGTTGAGGACAACCTCGATCGCTCTATCGATGGGATTATTGCGCGTCCCTGGATGGATTTTCCTCGAGCGCGCGTCGTCGGTTAGATCCTACGGAGAGTGTGTGTCTCTGCCGAGCGGGAGAGAAAAAATTCATGCCCCGAAGCAGCTCGCGACAAAAGTGTCCAATTATCGGGCGGCGATAAGGAGGCCGCCGCATAACGCTTGCGCCTGATGATGGCATAATCCGCGGCCTACAACTGGCTGCCCGTCACCTTTCGCGCATGTGATCGACTACTGGGTATAGTATGCACATTCTTTTCTGTCGCCAGCCTCTTTAGATATCGAGATGCCTCGGGCTTCGGATAGATATATGCGTGGATTGTGCACTTATCGGAAAATTCAATGTACAAACATTAATTGTGCACCTTTGTTATAACTTTTATAGTTACTTAATAATTTTTTTTCTTTTTATTATTTATATTGATACGCGGATCTTAATGATAGGTGGTTTTATCGATAATCTTTTATAAACCTTATATATTGGAAATGGAATTGAAAAGGATTTACGAATAATTTTAGTTTTATAGTTTATAATATTTATATTATGAGAATTTTTCATGATATTATCTTATCTGTTAATAAACAGAATTTGTGGTTAAATATAATTTAGATAATATCTGTTAATAAACAGAATTTGTAGTTAAATATCATTTTTTCTTGGCAATATTATTGTTTTTTTGAGGTAACGTTTATTTTTAGAGTTTAAAGTTTATTCTGTACGTCTGTTCTTTTTTATTCTTTATTATTGACTTCATAACGCGTGCATAATTTGTTATGAGTCAGTTGATTTTGAAAAAATGCAATACCAGAATGTCATTCTCAACTTTAAATTGATTAGTCACCGCAATGGACTAGAACGGCTTTACTGCTCAATATAAGAATGGAAAATCACTACAAATGTTATGTTTCTGCAAATCATTTCAACGATCAATCCAAAATTTTACGACTGCAGTAGTATCAAGCTTTTAAACGAGAATAAGAGAATTAGTAATCTTTGTTTTTATCGAGACTATAGGAGATGCTTCTTGTGTACAAAAATGAAGGAAACCAACATTTTTCTTAGAAAATAATTATTCTCTATAAATTGAAAATTCTTTCAATAAAAATTAAAGGAATTCGTGAAGAAAAGATGAAAATTGGAAAACTGATGATAATGGAAGAACCAGAATTTAGACTCTAACGTATACAAACTAATTATTCTCCATAAAACGGCGAACCTGATCCTAATACTATTTCCACATCTTGGCACCACAAGGTACTCGCTATGAGTACGAGCGCATTCCCTTCGCCTGACTCACTTTCGTCTTGCACATGCTCCTTTCAAGACCGACCGGTTATTTCTCATCGCGTGGTAAACAAAACAAATTAACACTTCCATCGTTTTTCTCACCTTAAAAAAAATTACAGATTTCTCACGGTCAACCGATTTAAAAAATCAACCCCACCGGTACTACCTCATCCTCGTTCACAATTAAAACCGCGTCAAATTCACACCACCTCCAGCAAAACAAGCCACAATAACAACTCACTTCACCTTTACGTTCTACTCACTGTTGTCCTCCTCGACAATCGGAAACGAAAAAAACGAAACTGAAGAGGAGAGAGCAAAACGAATGCCAAACAATCAGCCACACGGGGATGTTAACAATAGCAGAAAAAAAAAACTATACATGTAGAAATTGCTTATAGTTCGGCTGCAGTTCGACTATATAAAGTTTTCGTATACGAACTATAATAAAAATACAATCTCGCTACAAATTTTTCGACTCGATTATAGAATTTTTTTTTTCTGTAAGAGGCAAGAAAGAAATTCGGCGAGTCTGACATTGGGCGCGCGCGCGGGAACGCGTGCGCTGCGTGCGCAATTGCAACGATCAATCGGCGACCCTGAACTGGAGACTTGGTTTATCGGCCGGTGCAAGCCGCGAGTGAGCGAGTCCGGTTATCTAACGACTGTAATAATGGCCGCGGCGTGACGCGAGCGCGCGAGCCAGGTGTCCCGTAATCGGTCTGCGTTTAAGCTGCGCACGCTCTGGCCTTTATTAGATCTACGCGCGGCGGCGCCGAAGCCGCTGCTGCTTCTTCCTCGATTCGCCGAGGCATTCGCATGCAGGAAGTTGCGGAGCGATTTTCTTTTCTACCTCGAAGGATCAAGTAGGACGAGTTTTCCATTTTTCTTTTTTTTTTTATTTATTTTCTTTTTCTTACGGCGGGGTAAGAGGATGCTTTAATGAGCGGTAGCGGCGAGTGCGGAGATCGGTAGAGCATAAAAACGAAATAATTTGATGAGAGGAAAAAAATAGAACCTAATAGACTGAATTTTTGTAAGATTCGTAGGAAAGAGCGTAAAGTATCTCTTTGAAATTACCGCTTCGAGACGTGTTTTTTTCTGGTGGGATATCGGAGTCAAAGTATCGCATTCGGTTAAGAAAAAGGACTTGGGAATTCAGAGCACAGATGGTTCCTGGTCCATTAGCAGAGTATTGATCGCGGCCAACTAATCGCATTCTATTTCGCACCGAAACTGTGATGCATTTGAAGAGATAAGCTATTACAACCTCATAATATCGTCATAAATCCAACTCAATCAGGACTAAATTTAAAACACTATTAACCTACTTTGCCGTCATTCAAAAATATAATGTAAAACTACTGCCAATAGATTGGTAGTTAGCTTCCTCAAAAAAAATTGGTTACTTCTTTTTTTTTAAATTCTAATATTTTTTATTTAAACTATCTTATATTGTTTATCTTTTAAAAACACGTTTACACCAATACAATACGTTTATAGCACTTTCAAAAATTCTTAAAAGTAACCAAAATTTTAAAAATAAAAATCTTGAAAACTAGAAAGTTAATGAAATTTTGTAAAATTATTGGCTAAATCATAAACTAAATATCATATAAATTTCAAATAAATAAAAATATCATTTTCAAAAAAAAAAAAAAAAAAAAAAATGTGAAAAAATTAAAACTTTAAATTTCTCAAAAAATTACGAATAGATTTATGACAAAGTATAAAATGTGACATAACAGGAATATAAAGGCCTACCTACTTGTACAAAAAATTATATAAAAAATATTAAACCAGTTAACGAAGTCAAAATGAGTTTTTTTTTAATATTTATTTTCTTCAAAAATTTTGTAAAAAGATATATTTCTAAATTGTATTTTATTTAAATCACCTGTATATTTATTTGAAACTATAAAATTGGTTTCGTTTACTAATCTAAAAATATTTTTAGTTTATTCAAAAAAATATTTATTTTAAAGAGGTTCATCTTGTAAGGGACTTACTCGACAGATTTTTATAAAATTTGATGTAGCGTAAGAAGTGTCTTTACAAAGGGCTCGATTAAATTTTTAAGAATCAAGGGTACTTAATAAACGAGATATTAATTTTATCGTCATCCACACTGCAAGATTTTTTAGGAGATTGATTTCGTATAATTCTGAAAAAATTGACAAATTTTTTTATTGGAAATAAGTATATAGATTGAAATGGTTAATAAAAACATGAACCGGTTAAGTATAAATACGTGAAAAAAACTTCGAACTAAATTTCTCGGTAATTAAAACGTTTAAAAAAATAATGATTAATTACTTCGTTGACACGAATGAAATGAAAGGAGCAAGAACATTCTTGGTTAATTAAATTGAAATATTCAACATATCAAAGTTTTGAAAACCGCGGTCAATGAGACTTTCCAATAACACGTTGTCGAATAACGAGTTGTAAAGTTGATCCAAGCCAAATTTTTTTTTTACACGGTAGGGTTCTTGGATTATAGGAATTATTTTTAACCACGTGTAAAATTGTCTAAATAAACGGCGTATCATTTTTCTCGTTGAATTCTAAAACCCGTATTTGATTTATTCAGCGCAAAAATAAAATAAATATAGTATAACCACGTATCGTACATCATATTTAAAGACCCTTCAACATCATTCAGCAGCATAACGCTAGTCTCCTGCATCTTCCTCCGAGAAAAAGAATAGTACAAAAGAAGGGAGAGAGGAGGGGGCATTGCCAGCGCGTAATTTACCCGACGTTATCGGCGAGTCATTCGGCCGTCTGCAGGCGGTCGCGTGCGCCGGTGCGCTCTGGCCGTAAATTCAACGGCTCCTTTTCTCGCGCTGCCTTATCAACGCGGCACCTACGCTTGCCTCCTGCTGTATCGCCGCAAAGTATTCCCCGGTCACGCCCCCCCCCCCCCATCATCATCCTCGCGGGCCTGCGCTACCCCCGTGATTTTCACCGGCTGATTGCCGCGCCGCGTTTCTCCCCCTATATCGGCTCGACTAATCGCAAAATCGCTCGGGCCGCCGCAGGCGCATTTCTGTTCTCGTTTTAATTGCCGAACGATCGGACGATAAAGTCGAATTATTCTGGAGGGAAATGTGAAATGTTTGCAGTGATAAGGGGTCAAGTGAGCAGCACCTACTGTAAAATAACGAACACGTCAATTTGGAATTGCATCGTAAAAATTTACTGCGACGAGATAAGGCGGATTTCGGTGCATTGTGCGCACCTCACTTTATAGAAACTTCCTCTCATGTCCCAGGAGTGATATCAAGTATGCGAATTAATAGAAGCATTTCTTTCGATTTTTCTTAGGTTTCTTCGATAGTGGCTATCGACATCACATTGATGGCAGTCTATAACCGAAACTCACTATATTTTCCTTGAGGAGACATCGTTTACGAATTCACAGGCAAAATAAGAAAAAGAAAACAAGCATCAATGAAAATTACCGAAAGATGAAGATATGGCACGGGAGTGTTTGTTCTGGTACAATACGATAAACGTTTAGTAAGCATTACAATAATTCTGCTAAATTTTACTATACAGTATGGTAATTTAGTTACAGAATGGAAAAATATCATTTTTACTATATTACTATATATATATAAAATTCAACGCGCTTCGCACGTCCACTTTTTTGTTCGTATTTTTGAGGGTAGATTTTTTAATTTAGCGCCATTTAACCAGATATGCCCGTGAGCCAATCAAATCGCGTTTTAAAATGTTTCACAACGTCCGACCATCGCATTTTTAGAGGGGATTACATAATTTTTACTGCTGCACCTCTCAAAATATATCCTACAATAAAAGCAAAATTACTATTCAGTAACAGTACGAAATATGCTATATTTTTTGTATATTTTTACCCGACAGTAATAATTATTATCCTCCGATACCAAGCTTTATGTGCATACTCGTCAAATTCTATAGTAAAATTTACTAGAATATTCGTAATTTTTACCATATCTTTCTTTCACTACACGGAGATTGTCGAATTATAAATATTTGACGCGGAATAGTTTGTTCTAGTATGCCAATATTGTTACAAATTTTCAACAAACAATCGTGTAATACACTTAAAACATCCTGTAGACTCGGAAGAATTAAGTTTCTCTAGAGAGATTCCGTGAGGTAAGCCAGCCTAAAGCACAAGAGTGAAATAAGGGGAGGTTCTGGTTGCATGTCGAGAGGCATACAGATTATCGGATATTCGTGTTCAGACTCGTTGTGTATTCCAGGACTCGCGATACTATAAAAATCCTTGGCTCTGATTCATTTAAAGTGGAGCCCACAAAAAACTGAGTCTTTCTTTTATTAACTTTTACTTCTAAAATAAGAATACAAAGACTATCAAAAAATATTTTTAGAACAGTGTATATCGATAAACCTACGAACTTCATAAAATAACTGAGGTACAAAATATTACGAAATTTTGTTGAACGAACACCTTTTAAACAAGATATTCCTAATTGTTTAGATGTCTTCAAAAATAATAAAAAAAAAATTAGAAAAAACTGAGTATAGTTTATCGATTGCCAAACTTGTAGCAACAAAATCTACAAGTTTTAATGCGATATTTTGCTTTTTATGCTTCGTATTATATTATTGATGTAGTCGAAATTCCTTCTGTTGCGATAATTATTTAGACCCTTGCAGTCAAATTATTACTAAAAATGAAAGTTTTTTGGTAAAATACTGAAGTTTAAACAGAAGAGTTGCAGATGTGAATTACGACAAAATCTATTTTTTATTATAAAAGCGTAACGAGATTTCAGTTTATGATGTCTATTTTATAGTGAAATTTACGTGTTTTTCTGCTTCTATGTCATTTAAAAATCAGCAAGATTTTATTGTAAAATTGTTTTATCGGATTGAAATAAATGTTGGACTATGTAAACAATTCAAATAATAAGCATAGATTTTGTCGCGTAAATTTGGCAAAAATCGATAAAACATGTTCACGAATTTTTAATAAATCAGAAACAATTCAAAAAATGTTTCTTCTGTTCTTGTACCACAGTTGTTTGTTGAACTTCGTGGATTCATAAGTATATTAATATCAATTTTAAGATTAATTTAATTTTCCTTCTACACCAACTTTTTAAAAAATATGAGCAATTTATTTAACACCACTTCTATCCTTCATACATCTGTAAAAATAATTTTCAATTTTTCTTTCTTATACACGTCACATGAAATACGTAGTTGCATATTTAAAAACACAAGAAACTATTCGCTCGCCTGCGATCCTGGTAATGCACATCGCACTCGAATGTCTTCGGCTACATTCGGTTAAGTTCGCGCCTGCGACTTACACTCCGTTACGTCTGGGCGCGTATCGGTCATTGGTGAATCACTGTACTGTTTGTTGAATTAGCAACTCACCGCGGCTACTGCAATTTTTTAGTATAGCACGAAGAAACACACTTGCAATTTCAAGTTTCAATCCCAAGATCTAAATATTTTTCTAAAAGTTTTTTTTTTATTTGCAGAGCTCGCAAGCAAAAATGTTGCCAAGTAAGTAACGGTTTATTTGACGCAACGTAAAGAAACACTCGCATAGTAAGCTAGAACAGTTTTTAAAGGAACAAATAAAGCAGTATTTCTTTCGCTTTTAATGTGCAATTTATGCAAAATATCTCACGTCAAGGCACTCAAGGCGCTTTTGTTTATTCACGCAGGAAACTTTTTTTCATCGACTGCACGAGGAAAAATTAAGTCATTGCTTTTTTGCAACCTTTAGAAATTATTTTTACTTTCTAAGAATTCTCTTTTTCTTTTGTTCCATTCACCTTGAAGTTAGACAAAGGATAACTGCAACGTTTATTTTATTTATGAATGTCGATATGTAAATGATCTATTCATGACATAAATTTTACAAAAAAGAGAAGATAATTATTTTACGTAAAAGTTTCTTTGATGAAAGACTTAAATTTTCAAAATTACTTAATAAAAAAGATTTCGAAAAGACTAAAAAAACAAGCATCGATAAAGAAAATTTTGTACATGAAAAGATGATTTTCTTTTCTTTGAGATGCATTTTCATAAAGTTCATTAAGTTGAGTATAATGTTATTCCGAACACACAAAAAAATATATGACCTAAAAAATTAAGAAAATTCAATAACTATAATTAAAAAATAGATTTTTTTCCATCATCATACAAAAACAAACAAACAAATGAGTAGATACTGAGATAAGTATACTCATTATACGTACATATCCATACGGATATTTTTTTTAAATTATTCTAAAGTGATTCAGAAATTCTACAAAAAAAAAACAAGACTTTTAACACGTTTTCAGAAAAACATTTAATTTTCATTATTACGTAGCTTCCTCGACGAAGTAAAACAGACAAGTATAAGTACGTAAATCAAAGCGTCCGAAAGCTTTACTCGCGATAAACCAAAAAGATAACGAGAACGAGTTAACAAACCGGTGGGCTTCGTGAAATCACATTCGACTCACTTTAACGCGGCATAATTGAAAAATGAATGTGATTTCGGAATTTCGCCCGTAGCCTCTCTCGTGCTCGCCTCATTTCCTCGCGGCGCTTTAAAACGCGAGGCCGACGGTATAATACCGCCAACGGGGGTGCGCGTGGCGCGCGCCAGGCGCACGCGACGCTTCCATTTCCGCAACTCGCCGAGCTAAAAATAATCCTCGCAAGCAAATTTCCCCTTATCGCGCAGCCGGCCCGATCGTCGATCTTTACCACCTCGTTGCTCTTGTTTTTCTTGTTTACGAAAAATCGAACGGAAAAGCGCGCCGCAGAGTTTATCGCGCCTCCGCGCAGAGATTAATAAGCGGTGAGATAAGATATATAGTGTAGGTAAGTCCAGCCGTAATGCAGATTCCGACTCTTTTTTTTTACGACCTAATCTCGAGCCGTTGCTAATTAAAATTTTGCCTCCGCTTGAAATATGGAAGATAATAATATGCGCGCGCCGCTTCCGCGTGGGAATGAACGGGAGGCTAATAATTGATCGCTTGTAGGGGAAGAATAAGTAATTGGAATTTAATTGGGCTAAATGGAAGGAGAGCCACTTCTTAGACGCGCGGATGAAAGATTGATGCTTCATGTAAGGCGAAGTTGCTGAAAATGTTTTACGTCGGAGATAAGCTGGGCGGGTTTTTCATTTTTATCGAAGCTTGATAAGTACACAATATAAAAAAATGCTAAGTGCTCTGAAGTGTTGATACTAATTGTGTTTTTTATTATATATAATTCAAGGATTCACCTCATCACACACGTGGAAACATAAATTAGTACGTAAACATTATTCAAAGCGTCCCAAAAGATTTGCGTATTTTGCGAACTTTTAAAAAGATAAAGTTTTTCAATGTCACCGCATTGGAAGCACTGAAAACTTAGGAGTAGTAAAAACTAATCAGCGTTGACTAATGCAAGTGAAGAAAGCTATACGAAACACGTTGAGTCATTCCTTGATTCATCAGAACTATTTTGGGCGAAATTTCAGGAGTACAAAATTCCCACTACAAGGATCTTAAACGACCACTTCACTTTAAATTTCGGCGCAAATGAGAAAAGGCACACAAGCATTTCGATAAAAAATTGTTCTCATCAGTAAAAAGCACACGCGTTTAGTCCTAAAAACAAAGCGTTGGTGTTTTAATTTCGCGAGTGAAACACGAGCTTGAATCAAGACGAGGTTCAGGTTCGCATGCGGAGAGAGATAGAGATACATATAAATGAAAAAAATACAATAAATTGCATACATTTATAACATAATCGTAATAAAGAAGACACTTTTCTTTTTTAAATACATGATTATGCGCGATACAATACTAGAACATAAAATTATTAATAAATAAATGAAGGGTAATTTTAGCACTAGGAGTAAGAGATTTTTGATTTCTTTACCTCAAAGCATCACAGCAATAATTTAAACTGGGCAATTTAAAAATGTCATGCGTTCATTTACAATTAGTTTTATTCAAATACTATGTTAATTATAATTATTATCTAGTAATTTAGGTTTAGATTTCGATAAGTAAACTGACATTATATATAAGGACATTTTAGTTCGTTAAATAAATAAATAAACAAATAAATAAATAAAAACACATTTATGTCAAGGTCAACACGTATCACACTTAAATAATCAGAGAGAGAAAGAGAGGGGGGGAAGAGACATATAAAAAAGACCCGCGCTCTCATTGTACGGTAGTGAAATTAAAGTGACGAGCCGTGGCCTTCGTTCAGCAAACAACGGTGCGATCGACGCGCCGCTCGCTCCGAGCCCGATATAAATCATCGGCCGTAAACGTCGCAATCGCCAATTTAAATGCCCGGCCGGTGAGTTCGAACACCGCCGAAAAAAAACGTTTCAAGGCGAGAGGCTGTGGCTGCAGGAGGTAACGAGCGCCCGACTGTGCGGAAAAGCCTTTTTCACGCCAATCCGACAATTCCACGCGAATGTGGTGTTGCTATAATCGGGAAACGAAGATTTTGCAATTATCCGAATCCGGTCAGAAGAGATTTCGGGTTGTTAATTAATTCGAATTATTAATTAAAAAGGGCTTATCTAAATTATTAATTGCTTAACCAAAACATTAATTATTTAAGAAGTACGCAGAATATCTACATCTATACGCTAAATGCTTTTCGCTTTACGGGTAGTCTGTTACAACTGGAGACAAATTTCATGAAAAGTACAAATGTATTAGAATAAATTTCAGTATATTTTAAGTACAAGTGTATTTTTTCTTAATTAAATAAAAAAAAGCCTTTTTTCAAATGCATATATATATATAAAAAAACATCAAAATGTATCTTTTCTTAACTGCATAAAGATTGTTTAACAAAGACGTTTTTTCGAAATGCCTTAAATTACATAAAATTACATTATTTTAAATAAATTTTTTTTAGAAATGCATAAAAAAAGTGTCCTAAACAAAAGTTACTATCGATTCAAGTGTTAACTAAAAATTATTCCTCATTCTAATGTAAAATTTTTAACGAATTTGTGAACTGCAGATACTTAATACAATATCTCCGAATGAGCATTAACCAACGAGGATTTTCAGCTAGGTAATAATAATTATGGTATAAGAATTGAATTTTATATAAGTTGTACTTTTCTAATAATTTATTTAGCTTATATAAGTAATATTATTATTGTTCTTCATGCGCCGTGATCATTTTCAATTTCGTAAATTTTAACAAAAGGGCAATTTGTCCGCACAATTTATATAATTATAAATAAATACGTGAATCTAAATTACACACGTAAAACTATATTAACAACATTATTTAAAACTTGCTATAATATGTTTGCAGTAACGATGTGCAAAGTGTATGTCAGTCCAGTCAATCACTCCTGCAGAATGAATATACATAAATTAAACGTACAAGTTATATTTCTTACAGCAGACTGCCCATTATATAAACGTGAAAAATTTTACGTAATTGAGTTAAAACTCATATTTACAAAACTGCTGAAATAATTAATTCGAGGAATTACGAGTCATTTTCCTCACCAGCCCGATTTAAAAAAAAAAAAAAAAAAACACTCAAATAGAGTCGTTTGACGAGTGAAAAAGGCCGCGCCTAAGTCACTCCAAGGCTCTCCCAAGTAAAGCAAACACTTGAAAAAAAACCGAAGAAGTCCGAGAAAAGTGAGCGAACGCGGTGCGGCGAACTTCCGAACGGTGGCGACTTCCTTCGACACGTGATGCATCCAGCCGCGAGACCCGAAGCGCAGCATAAGCGGATTTCCCGCGTCTCCTTTTCCCCGCGAGGCGATGATGCGCGACGCGCGCGCAATCGAACGGCAGAAGCCACGCTGGCAACTTTCGCCTGATAAGCCGCGCGGGATTTCAGCTACCGCACGGCGGCGCATCTGTGCATCGGTTATCTGCGCGGCGGTTCCTACGCAATCCCACTTTGTTCCACGATTTAGAATGAAAATCTGCTTTAGACGCCCCTCTACGTAGTTCCAGTGTTTTGTCAGATGTTTGAATTGAATTTTTTTCATTTTTATATTATTCGTGATTTAACATGTGCTTTATCAGTTTTTTTACAGTACTTTTTAAACTTATTATAGCAAAATACCCGTGCTTCATTAATTGGAAAAGCATTTACGTTTTACTGGAATTTGAAGTGAATTTCAGTGTATAATTAAAAAATTTAATTATGTTCATCTTTATTACTTGTTCACGATATTATAGAGGAACGATTTTCAAATTGAAATATTAATTATGTATAAAACCTTTAGAATTTTGGCGATATTTAACCGAAAATTCATTATTTAACCAATCGTATTTATTATTTGTTAAAATATCGTTTTTTCAGAGAGGATTTGAAGGTTATGTTTTGAAATAATTTTTTCGATAAACCGTGCGCGGAAAGTATGATTTTACACATGCTTACTTGAAATCAGCTGCGTAAAATCGTGCTTCGCACATGTTGTATCGAAAAATACGGTTCGGTGTGTATCACACTTGCTTCGCTTATATGCAAACCTCACACGAGGTTATAAATTTTTATCTCACAGTTGTATCGAAACGCACTATTTATTATGATTATTTATACATCTTTACATATTTTTAACGATCTCTATATTTAAAATAAATCTGCTATTTGATCTACATCCACTTTGAAAAGCTGCAAATTTTTATCTCGCACTTGTATCGAAATTTAGTTTTTAATTATTGATTATTTATAGATTTTTATAAATTTTTGAGTAATTTCCAACGAACTATTTAAAATGAATCTGCTACTTGATTTATCTACTCTTCGTAAATGAATTTTATAGTACAAATGAAGGATCAAAGTTATAAAATATTAATTATGCAATTTTAATTCTAACAAGCTCTTTAACAAATTTCTACCTCGAGTACACTTCTCGCTTACACAGCTACATTTATAACACATAAACGGAACTTTCTAATCACAATTCTCTGGAAACAATCGAATCACTCGCTTACACTTTCAAAACTTCTCATCTACATCCATCGATCGGCGATCTTTGCGCACCTCCGCTTGCAGCTCCAGCCACGCACGATATAAAGTTCTTACGTAACACTTCCCACAACAACGCCTTATCACCATATGAACTCTATCTAAAAAAAAAAAAAAAATCACGAAACGAAGCCGATCCGCGTCACCATCAGCCGCGTGGATCGCCGAAATATAACTGACTTGACAGCGCGCCGTGCACAGTGAGCCGCGCAAAAATTCCGACGCGGCACTACTAAGTAAGAAATCGCTGCGGCGAGCGCTCGCGCGAGTTCGCCGGAGAGAGAGAGCGAGAGAGGGAGAGAGAGGACAGACAGGTAGTGGCATTCCTGGCAGGGGCGGAGGGGCCGGGAGCGCTCGAGCGGTGGGGAAAGATAATATAATGGGAGAGGAGGTGCAAGTGAGAAAAGCGAATCTCACCGGCGCCCGTTTTACCTGTGCATCGGCTCGGCTTCGATCGCGCTATCGGCGCGCCAGTGATCGAGCACCGTCCCGGCAATGCGGCAATGAGGAAACTTCGCTCCGGCGCCGGGACCCTTGTGTGCACCTTCGGATATGTCGGCCGCGGCCCGGTGTGTTAATTACTTTTGCTCGCGGTGTAACCACTTCCCTTTGTCCGCGATACCCGGCCATTGTTTATTAACACAGTTTGCCAAACGCGAGCGGCGATTACGCGAGCGGCGCGCTCGAGGAAGTGTCGAAACTTTGTTCGGAAGAGCGGCTGCAGCGGGCGACTGCACTTACGAGGAGAGTACCAGAACTCTCATGACTCACGGATTTTGTTAAAACTGTAGGCTATGTTTTCTTACGCATCATAAAAAAATTTTAGAGCCCAATAGTTTTTTATTCTGGAAGGTATGAAGTATATGTTAAATTCCTTCAATTTTTATTCCTCTTTTAAAAAAACGATGGCAGGATGCTGTGAAGCATTTTAAAAAGCGATTTTATTGATTATTGATAAGCATCTGGTAGAATGGCGCCAAAATTTAAAAAATACATCTAACCTCAATAATTAGAATATGTATATCGGTGATTGCCTCGAATAGCTGGTTTTTTATGTCCCATCTTTTCCACAGCTAAAAATTATTAATTTAGACCTTTTAGGCTTGTATAATAGTTATTTATATAAATGAATTCTACCTTTTTATATTATTAAAGTTAATTGAAAGGTATCACGTATTATACAGCTCAAAAATAACCATAAATAATTAATTTTTTTGAATAATTTAATGAATGATAACAATACAGTTTATTTGAGAAAGCCACGTGCCAATGAATTTGCGGCGGTTTGTTTATTGTTAAGGGGGGTTTATACCTAAAAATTTTTTTTTTTGAAAAAAATTAGAAAATTAAAAATTATAATAAAATTTATATTTTCTATCAGGAGGCGCGGTAGCGCCTCGAGGCAAGTCTAAGTTCGAATGAACAGCTTGCCTACGAGGCCGCAACGCGCGC
>JAWWEN010023433.1:0-18011 GCA_035582955.1 Sycophila texana | reverse complement strand
AATTTTTATTAATTCATTTTCATTTATTTTTAGGTACTTTTGTGAAGCCATTTTTAACGGTGGTGGATCCCCTTAAACGATGATTATTCATTATCATAAGAATAAAATTGACAATGGTGCTTATAAAATATTAGCAATTTTTCCAAAGTCGAAAAAAGAACTAACTTCTGTAATTGTATAAGCACAACGCTACAGGCATGAAAAAAAAGTAAAATAGATTGCGCAGCGGGCATTCGAAAATTCAGATTTGGAATTTCCATTTGAAAGAGCGATTGCACAGTCATAATGCACTCACCTCGAGGAAGCGGGCGAAAGCCGGCTTGGCCTGGCAAGTAGTCTTGATGGCCCTCTTCGCCGACTTCCAATTGTCGAGGAACATAGTGTAGGTCTCAAGGACCACGGGTTTTGTGAACTGCAAGAAAGAAAAGTTCCCATCATCGTCGAGCTCTTCTGGCTCCGCTCGAGCTCCAGTGGTCGATTAAGTAATTCAGAAGGAGGGGTTGCGTGGGACGGGAGGGCTCGCGAAGTACTATTTTCTTGTGTTAATCAAACGGGTAAATAAGGAGCGGAGGAGGGAGAAAAAATGCGCTTCGACCCTTACCACCTCGAGGAAAACATCGCCGATTGTTTGTCGCAGCTCCCAGGTTTCCAAGCGTTTGCGTAATTCCTCCAGAAATACTTCATGGTGACTGAGAATCGCCGGGATCTGCGCGAAAGAGAGGAAAAGCTATACTTGTTTATTTGTTCGGCCGCTTGCATTGTAACGATTAACATTTCGTAATTCTCTCCTTCTGTTATTTCTTACTTCGAATTTTTTCTTGGTTTTATAAAAAAAAAAAATTAGAGAATAATTTTAATCGGTACAGTAATAAATAATTTCCAACAAATCGCTTATAATACACACAAAAATAAATTCTTGGTCTTACTAGACATATCCACTGAAGCATTATCTACTTAACTTTAAATTGAATCAATTAAATTGAAGAATATGTCTGTTTCAGAAGAATTCTCAATTAGTTTACCGTATACCCTCTAAATATGAAAGAGTGAAAATTCACTCTTTGACGTTATAAGTCGTCCACTTGTGGGGAAGAGTAAACGACTTAAAACGTTGAAAGAATGAATATTCACTCTTACATATTGAATTTCACTCTTTCATATTTAGATAGTAAGAATAGAATCAGCTGTTAGTAGTTTTTTCTTTTTGTGTAGTATTTTTACTACACTTTTACTACAGTACTACAGTATTTTTCTGATGATTAAAAACTTTTTCGTTCATTCATTTCCTTTAACTTTTTATGATATTAATGATATTAAATGGAAACTAATCGTTAATGAAACAATTATAAGTCCAGTAAGGCCACTGTACCTGATAGAATATCTCGTCGACGATTGCGGCGTCCACGAGATGCGCGTTCTCCGGGCTCTTGAGCGTCTGCAGGTATTTCTGAAACGATAATTAAAGATTCAGGCTGCGAAAAGCGGTGCTTGGCTAATGCGCGCCGCGATAATTCCTAATCGGTGCGGCGCTCAATGACCGCGGGCGAGCGTAAATCGCCGGTGCGTTTCAACGCTGGCAGCGTGCCGCCACCGTCAAACACCGGCTCCAATTTATTTTCATCGCTTCGCTGGACTGGAAAAAGAAATACGGTCTCGAATCGAATCGATTTCAAGGCGCCTGGTCCCCCCCTCTTCGACCCGCCACTCTCGCGTCTTTTTTTTTTTTCTCGTATATAAAGCAACGCGCCACTTCCGAAAGCGTATAGGTCGCCGCTTCTTTGTCTTCTTCCAGTTTTTCCTTTTTTTTAATTCGCATCGTTTACGAAGAGGAAAATTTTAGTGCTTCAAGAGTTATGGATTGCCGACCGACTATAGAAGCATTTTTTAAATGAAAAATTAGGAAAGGGTCCGATTACGTAATTGGCTGCATTAGGAGGACGCGCATAAAAAACGCAATGCAACATATTTAGTGCCCCAAGAACCACTTATGCCCCGAGTTCCCCTACCTCGTAAATCTCATTCACAAAATCAATTCCTAGCGGAAACGCTGGATATTTGAAAAGCCCTTCTTTAGTGTTCAATAGCGCGCATCCACCATTTCTTGCACCAATTTTTACGCGCCAAGGTTAAAGTTTCCTAAAAAAAATGCAAATTCAATAACGACGCCTCTTTAATGGAAGCGACGAAGCTCTTACTACTCCCGAGCATCGCACTAAAAGTTTCTTCGATCAGAAACTCGAGTTCATTTTCGCCGGCATTCAGACCACTATTTCCAGGCATCGCGATCCATAACTATAGCGGATAGGGTGTAGTTTGTCGACGCACGTACAGCTCTCGAAAAGTACTCTGTTAGCGTAACTATAAAAGTTCGTTTCGCGGAGAAACGTTGCTTTCGAGGTCTATGTGTGCGCGTGTGTATGTGCGTGTGCCTTTTCTAACACACGGATTGACTATGAGGCAAAGTTTTATCCGAAGGTACGCGGCGCGTAATTTTTCGGTCTAGTTTTCTTCGGAAGAAACTGAAAACTTTTGAGGTCTTGGCCGCCTCGCCCAAAGCTCGGATAAAGCATTAGAGTTTCACCCGCTGCAACACTTTCCGCTGCGTTAAAAAGAAGTCTAAGTGATCTATATATTTTCAATGCTATTATTATCCCACGAAGTGAAAATCGATTTTCCTCGTTCATTGATTCTACCAATGTTATTAGTTTAATGTTTCGTTTCTAAAGAATTGCTGTATAAGATGGTGAGGAGTAAATAAATGTTTTCAATTCAACATTAAGGAAGAATATTATTAAATGAGAAAAGCGTGTAATTACCGTTACATGGATAGGATATATTTTAACAATTTATAGGGGAAAGCATCTCTGAACTAAATTTTAAAGCGAGCATTTTGCTCTTGCACAAAAAGCTGCGACATAGCTGCGACAAATTTTCGAAAGAACTTTAAAATTAAAATGGAAGTATAAAAGATATATAAGAAGTTTACTATAACGTCAAAGTTTCAAACTGACTTTGTGCTAGTACCAGTAGTTAGTAAAAAAGGGAGAGTGGCAAAATTTAAGAAAAGATTTTAAACTTTGAGCTGTTCCAGTTTAAAATAATGTTTAAGTGCAATCATATCCATAAATAAAGATTTAAAAGTGAAATCCTTTTACTTTATGTCATTTTAATAGATTGAAGACGCTTCGTCGTCTATTGTTGCGTGAGTTTTGTCATTTACCACGTTGTATCGGTTTGACGTCATAGCTATATATAAATTAATACGCTGGAGACATTGTAAGAAGATATTACACTTTCAATCACTTTACATCATGATACATTAAATTTTAATTATCCTATAAAATCTTTTATAGTAGATAATTTAGTACATTTATCATTCAGGTTATTATTAATTTATTAAATTAAGAGCTTTCGAGCGAATTGGCTTTACACTAGTTAAATCAAATCTTGATTACAATTAGATTAGTAAATTAACGAGAGTGCTTTGAAGTTTCAAATTAACTTTACTGAAAGTACGATCATTTATAAGAAATCAAGTTTCTTTTATAACTGAGTAAAAAATGTATTCACTAAGGACGATTGAGCAAATTATTGATCAATATTCAACGCTTTAGGAAAACCATTTTACTTTTGGGCAGTGGATCAAATATATATCAAATATTGTACTTGTTGAAATGTTATAGGTAATCTTATGTCTTCCAAAATAAGAAAACAAAAATTATTATCTATGACTGCACACACACGCGCATACACACAGACATACACAGACGTACGCGCACATATCAGGGTCGTTGTTGTCGTACCGGTGAGAGTCGTTTATCAGTCTTGCGAGCAGTCTTGAATGTGCCGCCCTCGAACTACTCAAGCCGATAAGCACTTTGTTCCGCAACGGTCGCGGAGTGAGACATTGTCACAGTCTAAAGCATCTATCTATTTCCCTGGCGACTCGCTTTGTGCATCCCCTTGAATTATATCGAAAAGAAAATGTCTTTCAACTCTCGTGGATATTGAATTACTTGGAGAAATTCGGCCACGAATCCGCGTCGGTATTAGGGATTATGCGGAGATAAATGAAAAAATGCGCTTCCCTCCTACTTAATCCCGAGTGGAAGTCGCCAATTGTATTTGTCACAATTTTCCGTAAAGAAGTTCCGTATATCGACGTAAAAATCGCTACTTGCTTCAAGTGGCGCCGCAGTTATCATTTATTGTTCTTTTACGGTGTCGTTTAATGCTTTTGCTCTTGAGTCGAGAATATTTTTCTATTATTTTTCATAAACTGAGAGTAAATTGAGTAGGAAAAGATTCATCATTTTAACAACGCGTGAATGAATTTAGTGAATGTAATATGCATTTTAAAACTTTTTTACACATTTCAGTTCATATCTTCAGAGCTAACTGAAACTCACGCCGAAAAGGTGTTAGATGGTCTCTGAAGAATTTAATTGCAATGCCCAGATAAAGTCTATGTAAAAAGCTTTTAAATCATTACAATCTGAAAAATCTCATAATGCGATATGCATCTTACATGATACCGTGAAAGTCTTAATAAATTTTCTAGTAGTAAATATACTTTTACGAAAACAAAATATTTTTAGGAACCTTGAAAACATATAGTGCGTGAAATGCTGTGCATAATGTATTCGCTGCATTCTTGTTTACGAATTGTTCATATTTAAAAACTGGAAAACAACGATGTTTTTAAAAATATTTTGCGCATCTTCAAACGTTCAAAACATCATTTTCTAACAGTCCCTTAATTGCAGTTTACTCAAAATATTTAAGTACTTACATTGACTAGTATTTGCAAGGCCTCGACGTAGGAACGTTCGGTGTCATATAGCTCGACAACAACATGAGTCCGCGTGTCCTGTAAACAGAAATATGACTTGCATAAAAATATTCGTTGTAATTATCTATAAAATATTTAATGTTCATTAAGATTTTTCTATTCTGATGCAGTAGAAAAACTTTGCTCGTGAATTACAAAGTGTTATTCATTGGATACTTCAAATTTTTAAATGTATGTAACTTTTGGAAAATAAATAGGAGTTAAGTAATTCACCTATGATGATTTACAATATTTTCCTCTCAATTCATAATTTTAAGATTGCATGCTTAATGGGAATACAACTGATGATGATGCATGTAACGTCACAGCCACAATATGGCGGTCTGAGGCAGAGCCCTAATGAAGGCAAGATAGGGCTAGTACAGGGTTTTGTTTATTTTATAAAAAAAAATTTTAATTTAACAAGATATTATAATGCAAAAAAAGCTGTAATTGCTGTAAAAGTTCATAGCTTTAGTGTGTTCACATTTATTAAAAATTTTGTTCCTTCACCGAATGTAATTCTATAACTATTGACGCAAGCTCCACGAAAGCTTCACTTTCTTTAAGCTTTTAATCGTTGCGCATTCAAATGCTTTTTTCATACACGTGTTGGTAAAATAAATTTCCTTTACAATAACCCAATAACCCAATACTCATAACGTTATTAAGGTAGTTCTATTAATACGGCAAAATTTATAATAAAGTAAATGTTATGTCTGCTATTTACTTTGTTTTTGCGTATGCTCAATTGACTTCAGAATTTTAATAGAACCACCTTAAAGCAGCATTCACTCTGCATAACAATCATTTATTCATCCCGATGTAACCACAATACACCATTTACAATTGTCGACCCCCCTATCCTTAAACAGTCGCCCTCCCGTGAATGTAAGAACAGCGCCACGCGTTTACTTAACTGCGCAGCATAACTGCGCGTTTATTATGTAGCCGCAGTTACATAGCCACGATTACGGCGGGGCAGTCTGGAGAGGAGTACCCCGGAGATCAGCGCAAAAGAAAAGAAAAAAGAAAAGAAAAGAAACGAGAGGGAAGATACTTAGCGGCGCTAAGGTCTCGAGGCCCGGGGCTCTATTACGTGTGCAATTATGATTAACAAGCGTTCCACGTTCGCGTGAGAGGCTGGGCGCGTGAGCGGCGCGCGCCGGGAGCAAAACGCCACGAGGCACGAGACGCACGTGTCTATGGCAGTTTCACGCGACGGGAGGCTTTATGCGGCGAAGATGACGCGCGCATGTAGCCCATTGGATTTGATAGCTGTCGCGTGGAACGTGAAAGCGCCACGTGCCCGGCCCCTGCGACAAAGCGACAAATGACAAGGGGATAGGGTGGGATTGAAAGCACGAGCTTTTTTTTTTCGAGAATCTGCCAGTGAGATGTCAATTCCGCGGAATTATTGCTGCTTGCCGTTACGTCCTGATCTGCTAATGCCGTTGGGTTAATGAATCAAGGGGTTTAACATGCAAGGCAGTCGTATTCCTCTTTTCACCTTTTTATTTGTCGTTTCACTCGGTACATTAAATTAAGGTACCATTTGTCAATCCACGTGGACGGGCGTATTTCATTCGTTCGTTTTGTACTTTTCTCAAAAATATAATTCTTGTAATGACAATTCAATTCTTTTATACATCGTAAGAGACTTTCGTTAATTAACTGGTGGGACAGTCTTTGAGTAGATAGGGGTGAGGGGGCTGGTTGGCTACAGGGGTAAGTTGGCTAGTCCGGGGGCTAGTTCGCTTTCACTAATTTTTGATTATTTTCGAAAAAAATATTATTTTCTAGTAAAATAATTTATTTTTCAGTTATTTTTATATGCGTTATTCTAGTTTGATGTATTCGATTTATAAAGGAGAATTTAATAACAAAGAGGACAGAGGTAAGCGCTAGTATGAACCAATATTGCTGGGAAGCGTATCCTTGGAAAGTTGAGAACAAAAAGTAATAAACACAATGGAGAATCGTATGGGCATAAAGATAGCTGTAAAGTCTCAACTTGAAAAAAAAAGAACATAATTGAAAATAGAGAGGGCGAGGTGCTTTGTATATACTAAGCTAAAAATTACTTTTTACTGTATTGTTTACTGTACATAAAAAGGAATTGCAAATGTACCTATGAGCAAAATATATTCATTTCGTAGGTTTAAAAACATCCGATAAATAAAAAATCAACATTCAGGTCACTGATTTAAATGATACTTTGATTTTTTTTATTTTTTAGTAGTGAATAATAAAACTAACCATTCTTTTGTAATCTAAAAATGCAATATTTTTCTATGAATTCCTGAGGATGTTTCAAAAGGTAAAGAGTTAAAATTTTTCAAAAGTATATCTACTAAATAAAGAACTACATGGGATCAAAGTAAAAACGGTTGGTTTTATTCAACACTAGAAAACAACATTTAAAGTTTCGGATGATTGAATCCTGGTAAGTGCGGAAGTTGCTACTTTGAAAATAGCTTCAAAGCTTCAAAGTCAGTTAATGTGATTTTAATTGCACTCTTTATCTTTTTCTTTTACTAATTGAATACTTACTCGCAATTTTTAATTAAAAACTTTATAGCTAGATTTATAAAGGAGACTGTGGAAATATAAAGAAATATAAATATGAAGCTTTAAAACTCTACAAACTAAAAATGGTAAATAATAAAGGTATATTCGCATGAACTAAAATAAGTAAATACATTTAACCCTTAATGATACTGTGGGTCCAAAAGACCCCACGGTAGTTTTGGAAGTAAAATGTGTATAAAAAGAGCAGAAATTGAATTAATTACAGAATTGTAATATACCATTTAGTATTAGTTGAGGACTAATACAAATTATTGAGATAGAAATTGTAGATCAATTTAGCTTTAACTCTCAAGGAAAGCATAAATTCTATTTTTTTCGTCGTTTTGCTATAAAATGTTGAAAAAGAACTCCAGAAATTTTATTTATTTGGATGTTTTAGTAGTCAAATTTAGCTTTCTATAGCATGTCATTCTTTAGAAAAGGCTAGGACTATATGTAAAAATTGTCAAATTAAAATAATTAATAATTAAACTTCAAAAAAATATTTTACTCTGGGGTCCAAAAGACCCCTTGTGACAGTTATGTTATTATTTTGAAGTGTGTCATTTAAGGGTTAAATTAAAAAGAAAAAAACAAGCGCAAATGACACAGTCAACTTACGAAAACTATTCAAAGGAAAAGTAAAGAGTGTGCACATTACAAAGTTACATCAATTTTTAAGATAAAGGTACCCACCGAGTCCTTTGACGATTGCCTACCGTCCTCGCTGTCGACGGACAGTTGACTGAAAAATCTATTCTCAACGCTCATCATTTTTTCGTAGTCTCTATTACTATTATTACACTCCGATTCTATCACTTGACCAATGCAGGAAACAGAAGGAGAAGAACGCAACCGAAAAAGTGTAAAAAAAAACTCCAGAAATAGGCTAGATCATCGCGAAGTTCACTCGCTGCAGGTTACTCCGAAAGCTCCCCGTTTCATTGCAACTCGAGGCTGGCCCAGCATCCAGTGCAGAACATCTTGAAAAGCAATTTATGATTATGAGTACACTGTTTCGCGATCCAAGCTTATCTTACGTTTGACGCGCACATCGACCATCGAAGCTTCTATTCTAGAGCGAACTGGCGAGTTTTAATGACTTTCGGATCGAGCACTTTCGGTGGCCGTTATTTTAATGCTGGAATTTTGCATGCAGGAATTCCCATTTCACGTTCGCATAGCGATTATTTCATTGTTTGTCAGATAGAAAATTTTGTTTTGACGTTGGATACTGTTAATATAATATTTTATAATCGCTTATTTATCTTCCACGACGAAGAATATTTCATCGGTATGTTTATCTATTGCTGATGCTTTCTCAAGGTAGCGAATAATTTCAGTCCGGCTGTCTAATTCAATCGCAATTTTTAGTGCATAAGCTTTTACTACTTTTACAATAATTATTCATTTTTTTGTTTATAATTGTTATTAACATACTTTTTTTATTACGTTTTCATTAAAATCTTTTTGATTTATTAGTTAAATATTGATATTAATAATTAACTATTAATTGGATTTATTGTTCACGTGCTTTATCAGCGTTTGAAGAAAAGTGAAACATTTATAAAAGCTTATATGGAGGATAATCAGGAGCGTGCTATTTTTTTTAGTTTATTTACGATGCAGTCATTTCCGTCCCTTTCTTCGCGCTACCAGAAACTCACTTCGACAGCTAAGATCGTTCATGCAATTTCGCAGTGCAAAACTTTCGCGTTGGCATGCGGAAGCATCCTTGCACCGTAAACACGGACGTATAAGAGCCGAGCTTTCTCTTCTACTCAAGTTCGAGTCAAGGACGTGCCAGTGGATAGACCAAATGGCTTCTTTTATTTTGATATTGCACATTTTAACGAAGTTCTCCCATCAATTTTCTACTTTTTTCTTATAATTTTATCAGTTTCATTTAAGGTCAAATATCTCTCTTTTTTTTCCATTTTTACTGATACTCTTCTTCTGCGTCTTCTCATATTTCCACTATTTTTGTTGCGAATTTAACGAAAATTAATATTCGCATTCGGTTTTTCATTTTGCACTCTGCACGAACAACCAACGGGATCGATAAATAAATTTTTTTTCGCTTTCGATAATTATTACGCCGATTTTTTAGTTCTCTTCTTTTTTGAGAATTTATAATACTGTTAATAATTTCAATTAAAATGTGGAAGCTTTAATTATCGCATTTACGACTCAATATACACTTCTAACGAGAACTTTACTGTGCATAAAAAATGCGCAACTTATTATACCCATTTTGTCATTATTCAAAATTACTAATAGCACCGCACATACACATCGCGGATGGCAGCGCGCCCGCCTCGAAAGCTTCAAATCTCGATCAAAGAATCGACACAATTCCATTGAGTAATCCCGGCGAAACTCCGTTATAGACGAATCTTCGAATATGGCGTTCCGTGTTATTACGCAAAAGTGAAGCCGGAAGCGACAAGAAAAGCGGACGCGGACTGCGCGCGGTAGCACACTCGAACTTGCGCTCCCTCGCATTTCTGGATCAAAACTTTTGGTTAATGCGCGAATGCCGGCGTACGCTCTATCAGCCGTTTTAAATTTAGCCGCGTGACTAAGGTTCTCTCTCTCTCTCTCTCTCTCTCTGGTACGTGAGAGCGAATCCGGGGTTTTACTCAGTCTATTGGAAATCATCAATTGGGTTTCCTTCTCCGGAAAGTACTAGTGAAAACAAGTGGTAAGAGGGGGAGAGGGCATTCATGCGTCCTCGGGAGTTGATGATACGAGGTGGAGGAGCCGTCATATTTAATCAAAATATATTTTGCTTGGACGAGAAATAAATTTCGCTGCCGCCGGGAGCCGGTAGACTTTTTGGGTGATGTGACTTTTTTTTTTACATTACTTTATATACGTTTATTTTCAATTTGCACATCTATCGTGCTAATTCTGTTTTGTTAATATTTATTGACGTTTATAAAAATCACTATTGGCTAAATTCACTTTGCATGAGATTGCAGTGGATATTATAAAGCTTTGATTCTGCGCTCGAGCATTCTCGTTCTATGTATACATATTGTTTGCAGAGATAATAAAAGAAATAAATCCTTTACTGGGATTCAAATTTTTACTTTATTTTCTGAGAGCAAATTTATTTTTCAATACTAAAATAAAAAATCTAACACTTTGGAGTGTCTCTCCAGGAATAACATTTAGTAAATGGAGTCACAGACTAGCAAAATGAAAAAAGCTAAGTTACATTGGTAATATAAGAAATTGCAATACTGGCAAGTGAGAGTTGCTAAACTTACACTTAAATTACAATACTTCAAGTAAAAGTTAAAAGTATATTTTAACTGAAAGTATTGTAGTTTGTGACAATTTTTATTATACAAGTAATTTTTTTTAAATATAAATTTCTTTCCGTCATTTATATAGAAGATAATACAACCATTTCATTTTTATTTATTCCCAATAAAGTAATAAAGTTTCACGTTAAATGTCGTTTTGCGTCTCTAAGATATGTTGAAGATTAACTTGTCCGAATAAACTTATAATCAATACAAATCCGGGGAATCTATGTCAGCTTCTTTGGAATTGGAAAAAATTGCCAAGTGAACTTGAATTATTTCTTATAAGGATCAGTTTCGAGCGAATGATTTATCGAATAAAAGTAGGTATTACTGATTATAAAGGGCTTTAAATAGCATCAATGTATAACACATTAATGCTATTTTTCTGCGCAATTTTTTGTTGGTCCAATAACCCTCTCACGAACAGAAGGAAAAGCAACAACCTGTTAGAATTCACAATCCGAAATAGCTTTATCACTCGCTCTGTTTCTCTCGAACTCAGAATCAAAACCGATATCAAAACACATTTTTGTTCGAGCATATCGTCGCTCCTAACGAAGAAAAGCACATTTCAATTTACCGATGAAGAAAAGCACATTTGAATTTATCGACGAAGAAAAGCACATTTCACGCTCTCCGAGAAGAAAAGCACATTTCGCAAGTTTCCCCGCGAAGAAAATCACATTTCACGAGATTACAGTGAAAAAAAAAGTGCTTTTCTTCGTGGCAGATTTGAAATGTGCTTTTCTTATTATGCTTAAAGTGCTGCAAATTTTTTACAATTAATCTAAAAATAATCCATACCACAAATCTTTTAATTTTGTACATTAGAAATTGTATCTCCAGCGGTAAGTACCTACATGAAATATTTTATCGTCTATTCCATTTTGAAAAAAAAAAAAGCTTAAAGGGGTATATCTCTAGTTCTAAATGGTCTAAAGAGCTCTATTTAGGATCATTTTCTTTGTTTTTTTAATTACTAATTTGATGAAACAATTTTCATGGGCTCAATCATTAAAATAAAAAAGAAAAATCTGGAGTAGTATCTATCCTTAAGTGGTTTTGTCTACTAAGAGGAAGAATACATTTTTGCGAGTGAAAATAAAAAAGTTTGTAATATTTAAAATTAACATAATAAATATCATTCCATTCTACTGAAGTGTTTGAAAAAAAAAAATTCGTCTATCACCGCGTCGAACCTCGCGCGGCAACCTGTTGAGAAGCGCATCGACGAAAGCACGAAGTCACTCTAATTAAGCTCGCCGTGCAGTCGTCTTCGTGCCAATAGTGCGCATTCGGAGAGTATAAAGCGCGTCGAAGTGGGCGCACGCGCCAGCGCTATAAGCGCACGCACCAGCCGGGCGAAAGCGAGACTCATGCGACTTCGCGTCGCGCCGCGTGCACGCGTACACACTTCCCTTCCTTTTTTGCTGGAAGGAGCGAGCGAGAGAAACAGAAGAGGAGGAGGAGGAGGGAATCAAGGAAACGGCCTTGGGCTCGGCTTAGGGGGTAAGGCTCAAGGCTGCCGCTTGCGGCCCGGCGAGGGATGAGCGGGGCGAGGTCGCGCGCGCGCGCGCGCGATTCAGGACTTTTCTTCCCACAGCCTCCTCTCCCGCTCGAAGGAGCCGCTCGCCGAATGTCATTATCATGGCTAGGACCAGGGGATGAGGAAAAAAAGAAAAATAGAGAAGCCGCCTCGATGGTCGCCGATGATACTCGGTTACATGCGTGTAATATATTATAACCCTCCGTCCCTTATGAATTAACGCTTTAAATATTTCAGAGGTAGTTTTGAAAGGCTATTTTGAAGAAGTATACATGACTTTTTCCTTAATTTTCTTCTCGAGATTCGTTTGATTGAATAGATTAGAATTATTTTATACGCGCAGTTTATATTTGTCTTTAAACGTGCAGAACTATAAAGTTTGTGTCGACTGAAAAAGGAAGAGAAACGTATAGGAGGTAAAAGAGGCTAAAAACACTGTTGTCGGAGCTTCGCGGGCAAACAACGCAAATGAGTTTAATATAAAAAATGTCGTACAAAGCTCCGATGTATATGCTTACAAACGCGTCGCTTTAACTATGACATTGTATTTTTAGCCAGCGATGCATCTGATAAAAACACGATTTTAATAATAACCCACACTGTCTGCACTTTATGCGTTAACCTACTTCACATAAGTGTCTAATACAAATACAAACAAAATCAAGTTACTAAACAATAGAATATAAATAAATAAAGTACAATCTTAAACCGAATATAAATATGGATTGAAATACAGTCGCCGCGCGATTCAACAGCTGTTCAAAAAAGAAACTACCCTCTCCAGCCACCAAAGAACTTTCACCGTCAAACGTAAGTATAAACTGTATAACGAAGATGAAAAATGAACGATTGATAAAAGACACATGAAAACTGACATCACCAAGTGCAAGCACGATAGGAGCAATATCGGCGATCAGTCGCCGAGAGATCAGCTGTGAGAGAGAGCCGCGCGGCGCGCTCACTAATTGCTCTCGAATTCTGCGCTATCACTCGCAGGGGCCGCTCTCAGGCGGCGTCCAAATCCATTTGCACGGTGTCAATTGGTCGCCTGTCCCCCGGGGCGACGGCGCCGCGGACTTGCCTTCGGACGCACCGGGAGCGCGCACCACGCGTTTTGCCAGGGAACGGATCCCGCTCGACGGCCGGGAGGGAGCCGACTGAGGGGTGAGCCGCGCGTGCACCTCCAGCCGCCCCAGCTGCGGGGGATGATCGATCCCCCGCCCTCGGAAGGGAGCCCGGCGCCGCGCGCGCGCCTCTGGGACGCCGGTGCGCAATTTAATGCCGTCGCCACCGCTGCCTCCGATCGCGCGTGCGGCGCGCGCCCGAACCTCTTTTATCGAGCATCCCTCCCCCCTCCCCATCGGAAGCCCTTAGTCTCTCTCTTTCTCTACTTCTATACTGGACTGCCACTCGAGGGGGAGCTTGCGCTTGCTTTTCCGAGCGAAGGACCGCATCGGCGAGGATGCGACGACGCTGCGCTTTAGCGCGGACCACTGTAGGCTGGGGGGAGTGTTGATTAGACTATACTGTGAGTTGGGAATTTAATGGTTGATTTACAATGCATCGTGGACGTTAATGAGGTAGGGTGCTTTTAAGATAATGCACGCGATTAATTGAAATCTAATCTGATTTTTTTTTATTTTGTCCTTAGAAATCAATGGTCCCTGGTAAGAACACGATCACATTTTATGACTAGTGGCAAGCTTGTTTGAAGAAATGGGCCGAAAATGGCTTGAGATTAATCCATTTTTAGCCTTGTAATGAAACGCTTTTTCTCATGGTTTCAAGCCAGTTAATGGAATCGACTCGAATTCTATTTTAATATCTAAAAACATAAAGTCATAAGTGAATTTAATTAAAATTTATAAATTAAATTTTTCATTATTTTTTCAGAAGATAACTTAAGACTTCTTTTCTTGACAAAAGTGCACGTAACAATTAAAATGCACAAGTATATGAAAAATGCAAAAATAATGGAGTTACGCTCTTTTACTGAGCCAGAAAAGTTCGAAATTCGTTTACAGATAATATGTACTAGATTTCTACATTAAAATTTGAGTAACCATGTCATTGATTTCAATTAATTCAAAAAATCTTCCGTAGATATAAGATAAAGCAAGTAATAACATTCGCGTGCCATCTTTGAATAGGTAAAACAATATTGAACTTGTTTTATGCTTCCAAGCCTGCACTAACGATGATGGAGAGATCCTTAGGGGAATGTCGGTCACAAATTGGTTTACTCCCACTGCATTCTCTCTCTTTATGCCTTCCTTCCTTCCTTTTCTTCACACTCAAACAGCTACAGGTGGATAATTTTCCGAAACATTTTTTTGATAAGTGTTTGTTTCTTGTTATATACCATATTTTTCCAATAGTCCAATTCGTATCCATCACGAATATAAGTTATGCAAACATGAACGCCAATGACTGACTCAGAAGAGTATTTCATTGAATGGTTGACATAAAAGTAAAGTTATGATTCTCGCTTTTTAATTGATTTTTTTTTGCAAAGTTCTAAAGACTTTTTGAGGACAAACTTGAAAATCTTAGTTCTCCTCAATCTACACTGGGAGAAATGTAGTGTAAAAATTACCGTACTGTATGGAAAAGTTACAGACTGCCATTATGAAAAAAATTACTATACTGTATAGTAAAATTTGCTATAAATACAGTAAAAATGACAATACTGTCTGGGAAAATTTAATACATCTTTGGAAAATTTTACTATAAAGTATGGTCATTTTTTTCACAATGGAAGTTTATATAACCACTTTCCCATATACGGTATAGTAATGTTTACTAGCTGGTAAAAAGGCGATCGCATTTTATGACTAGTAACAAAGCTTGTTTTGAAAAATGGATTGAGATGAATCCATTTTTAGCTTTGTAATGAAACGCTATTTCTCATGGTTTCAAGCCAGTTAACGGAATCGACTTGAATTCTATTTTAATAGCTAAAAATTACTTAGTTTTTTTATAGTTTATTATTCATAAATTGTAATTTATTAAATTTTAATTTATATGAAATTGAAGGACGTCCGATAAATGCGCGGCTTAAGAAATTTATGTGTATTCAAAAATGTTAAATTCTTTATGCTGGTAGTATTTTATAAATAAAACTGCTCTTTTTGTTCATGCGTATTAAAATGAATACGCTGCGAAGCTCGTGGATATAAATTTTTACGAATTTAAAAAGATACACGCATGTGGCTTGACCAGAAAAGTAAAGGAGTGGCGAAAGCTCTGCGTGACGTTAGCGTCGCGACGCACTGTCGGTGACGTCGACGAACTCCCGAGCACGTGACTAATTTTTATTTTATTTCCCGCCACTTCCATCCGTTTTCTGTATCACACGCGAACGAAGACATAATTTTTAATCTCTTCACTTTACCGGGCGACGATTTGCGTTGACTCTGACGTCACGGATTCTCAGATTTTTGTTGCTCTTTTCCGTCGTGCTCTGCTCCCTGTCGATGGCCTTAATTAGGAATGGAAGCGAATCGCATCGAGTCGAATGAGGTCATTACTTTTAATGGAAAAGTGATTGGTACGCGATGTTTCAGGAAACTCGTATGCACGTGGAAATAAGAACTCTTGAAATCTCGTAATACGCTGAATTACCAGAAAGTTTACTTTAAAGCTTATAATTTGAAGGAAGCGAGCTTATTATTCGCAGATGGTTATTGAGAGATATTGGAATTTTATTGATAAAATTATCTGGTGTCAATTTCATTTTTAATTATAATACGCCGTATGAAATGTGAATACTGATTCCGTTGCGCCCAAGCGACAATAATTTCTGTAATACTCATCTTATAAGGCCTGCCAAATGATAACTCACAAGGCTTCTTCTTTTAAATAAACGAGAGAATCTAAAATATATTTTCGCAGAATCGCAGAATGAGTTGAGCACACTGCTGGGGTAGTAGTAGGTGGTGGGGAGAAAGGGGGCGCTTACGCACGTGAGTTGGTACCACTGACAATGAATTCCGGCCGTGGGTTGGGGAAATACGTTTCATTCATGTGTAGGATATATTCGAGCTGGTGCACGCGCACCCGTCGTAAATGGCGCAAATCCTCCGTGGACAGCTTCGCGGCCAAGAAATCTGTCGACGCATCGCAAAAGAAGACACGAGTGCACAGTCGTGTGTACATTCCGGCGCTTCTAAATTTGTAATTGACTCCTCTACCCCCCCCCCCCTTCCTCCTGCCGCGCCACACTCGATCGTTCGGCGCTCAGTCGACGCAGCAGCCTGGTGGGCGATTCCGGAAGCGCGGATCATCCGGAAAGCCAACCTGCGTCAATCTTCCCGCCTACTGCTGATGCTTTTCTCTATTTCCGGTTGGCCATCTTAAATCTCCGAGAAGTCGATGATGCGCTCCTCCATCTGTCATTTTGTTTCTCATCTTCTTTTGCAATTTCTAGTGTTTCAATGGAATGAATGGGATCTGAACGCTATTTTGGTGCTTGTTTTCTCAGAGCATCGTACGATTCCGAGTGTGTAAGCTTTGTAAATACTAGAGCGTCCTTGGAAGGTACACAGATAAAAAGAATGATTCAAGAGAAAATCATCGTGTATTTAACGGTCAATTTTCTCAGGTCGTTCCTTACAAGTAAATATTTCTTAACAATACAGAATTCTTTTAGGGGGCTTATTTTATCATAAATTCAATTTAATTAAAGAATATTATTTATACTTACTTAAAATTGAAATTTATTTTTTTTTAGGTAATTTTAAGATCATTTTAAAGGTGGTCCACTACCTAAATTACATAAAATGAATAAAATAGATTATTTACCAACTGAGTACTGATATTGATAAACAATTTATACAGAAAATACAAAATTATAACCGCACGCATTAGCGTTTTAATCTGCATTCCACTGCACTTATAAATGTCATACTATAAATACTCGAAACGCCAAGTCTAACTCAATAAAGCGATAAATATTTATGGCAAGTCCTTTGCAGAGGTAATCGCACGAAGCAGCGGCATTTATAATGACAAGGCAGCGAGACTCAATTTCAAGCTGTCATCTGACACATTGAAAATCAACGCAAAACGAGTACCTAGCGCAATAATGCGATTGTTTGCTGGTCGCCTTGACACGCAATGTAAAAAGCTCAATATCGGTCTTCCCGCGCAATTTCTAGAAATTCTCCTGAACTTTCTGGGATTTGCATAATGCGGCATACCGTCGAGCTCTTTCTCTTTATCCATGGCACATTGTAATACTCTATGCCACTTTTTTCACTGTTCGAGGGAGAAAATATCGTTATTATTTCGGTGGAGAATATTGAGTGGCTTTGAGGCACATGCGAAAACAGAGAAATTTCGACCGAGATATTATTGGAAGCTAACAAAAGTTGAAACAATTTCAAGCTTATGTTTGTATTTTTTTTTTTAATTTTAACATTTCCGTCTGAGACTAGTCGAGATAATGAAAACTTTGATAGCATTGTTAAATTTTTACAAGACTAGAGTAACTAATTATAAGAATTCATTCAATATCAACATGACTAACTCGATATAATTATATTGGTTTATTCTTACACTATTTAAAAAAACTTCATATTAATTATAAAACTTAATCATGATTTAATTAATCTTTTGAACAAACAAAAATGACACTGAAATTAGCAGAAGATTCGCAGCAGAAGATAGGAAAAAGCAGCGGTTCTCAACTTGAGTGAGAAACTTCGATTTAAGCCTTGCTAATCAAAATTATCTAATTATAAAT
>JAWWEN010023414.1:0-18013 GCA_035582955.1 Sycophila texana | reverse complement strand
ACGTTTTAAGAGCTATTTCTGTATTTTTTGAATTTGGAAAATTTTTGAATTTTCATAACTTCTGAACGAAACGATGGGTAATTCTCAATTTAATTAGAGATGCAGACATCTCTATGAGAAAGCATTGTGCTAGTGCAGTTGGCAGCGTTTTTTGTATGTCGTTAGAGTTGTATGTTTTAGAATATTTTGGTAATCGAAAAAAATGCACCGTATGCTAGTGTATCGCAGATTCAATTTATGAGAGGGGAGAGACTTGTGGTACTTATTGATCAATAAAGTACAATCCAGATTTGCTGATCTTATAAGCTCGGAATTCAAAATAACATCTGTTCTAGAATTTTTTACAAAAGTCACTGGTCAGCAGATTCAAGTTGCAGGCTTGAAATATCGAAATGATAATCTTATTCGCATATCCAGCAGCGAATCAATCTGCCACACAGCAGATGCTGCGTTACAAGAAATACACATATGTGTAATTTATTGTGGCATTAAGAAATGATCACTTATTGGCGGTGTCAATGAGTTATGTTGCAATTACTGACTGCATATCGTTAGTAAATGACTAATTCCTATAACGTGTTTGAAAAAATATATATATAAAACTTGAAATAAATTTTTAATTTGAAACTATATATCCATGTATTTAGTTCTTTATATACTACATTTAGTTATTACATAATAGCGATTCGTGCTATTTGCGCTATACGATAATTTCAAGTTTTACTGCCATTGTTATGAATGTTTAAGAATCGATTTCATGCCATCAAAATTATTTACTGTGATCCATAAATTGTAATGACTGACTTTATAAAAATCACTACACGTGTGGAGATACAATAAAACATTGATACCTACCTTTATTGGCAATAAAAATACTTTTGCTCACTGTACTTAAGACACGTGATATCTATTTTATCAGAAGAAGAATGATTCAAATGAAATATTGAATGTTGATCTTTAAGAACAATGTGTGTTCTTGACTTATAATTACAATGAAATTGATAAAACATTTTTTAGAGAAGAAAGCTTGAAAACATATTCTATTCTATTCTACAATGTTTAAAGATATGAACAATAATAAACATACGATAATGTAAAATATTTTTTCAGACTTCTAAACGCGACGATACTATGGCACTTGGAATTCTAGAGGTATTATTAGGTGTCACTTCAACAATTTTATTAATTTACTACTACCTAACTTCTTCATTTAATTATTGGTCGAATAAAGGAATTCCCGGACCAAAACCCGTAGCACTATTCGGTAATTTAAAAAATGTCGTATTCGGTAAGATATCCTTCGGTACTTTCATTCAACAAGAGTACGAGAACTACAAACACCACTCAGCATTCGGTATATACGCCATGAAAGCTCCAATTCTGATCGTCAACGATCCTGAGATGATCAAGAGCGTGCTAATAAGGAACTTTTCAACGTTCGCCAATCGAGGTATCCAGATTTTTGAGAAAGTCGAGCCGCTATCGGCAAACTTGATAAATCTCGAGGCCGCGCGATGGAAACCGCTTCGGGCGAAGCAGACGACGATGTTCACCGGAGCGAAGTTGAAGGAGATGTTTTATCTGCTGCTGGAGTGCGCGGACAACCTTGAGAAGACTTTGGCTAAAATAACCGAGAGCGGCGATGTCATTGAATGCTGCGAAGTGTCGGCCAGATTCACCACGGACGTTATCGGCGCGTGCGCCTTCGGAATCGATATGAAAGCTCTCGAAAGTGAGGATAGTCAGTTTCGCGAGATTGGCAGAAAGTTCATACATGCCGACGGATGGAGAGCTTTTAAACTGAGATTCAAGCGAATATTTCCGAAGTTGTATACACTCTTGCGGCCAATCATGTACGATCATGAAATCAATGACTTTTTCATTGGCTCGATGAAGGAGACGATGGAGTACAGAACAAGAACTAAGAGCAGGAGGGGAGACTTTGTCGATCTTCTGATTGATTTAAAAGCGAATTCGGACAAATTAAAAGATCTCGGTAAGGAGTTCGACGGATAGTAATAAAAGTTTGTTTCGATTTTTTTTTTACTTCTTAAGTGAATTTGTCTTTCGTAGAATTGACAGATACGCTTCTGACTGCTCAAGCGTTTGCTTTCTTTTTCGCTGGATTCGACACTTCGTCTACGACCATAAGTCACGCACTTTATGAATTGGCCCTCGATCACTCTATTCAGGATAAACTTCGAAGGGAAATAAATGAGGAATTGATGAAGAATGATGGAAAATTGGAATATGAGAGTATGGCAAATATGAAATATTTGCATAAAGTATTCAGTGGTACTTTTTTTTATTCTTTCTCAGGTTAATGATGAAGTCACAAAATAATAACTTAGGTATATTTTATTTACAGAAACTTTGAGAAAATATCCAGTGACCACCTTTTTGACGAGACAAGCGACAGAGCCCTTCACATTTTCTGAAACTCAATTAACAATTCCGAAAGATATGAGAGTCTGGATTCCAGTATTAGGTATTCACCGAGATCCAAATATTTATTCAAATCCAGAAACTTTTGATCCAGAGAGATTTGACGAGGAAATCGTCAAGGAAAGGCATCCATCGTATTATCTTCCTTTTGGAGCGGGACCCCGAAATTGCATAGGTAATCATCATTTAAAAATTGTATTTATTATTATTTACAGCATTGATAACTGAAAGAAAATTCTTATCGAATTACCAGGTGCAAGATTTGGAACGTATCAAGCGAAAGTGGGTATCGTTACTGTGATAAAAAACTACGCGGTCGATATCTGCGATAAAACTCCAATTCCTTATGTAAGTAATCCCCGAAGGTTTCTGCTGGGTCCAGCTGGAGGTATATACCTGAAACTCACAAAAATAAATTAGTTAAATCAAATACTGTTTTTAACAATGTACATACTAGTGAAAGTACAACAATTTTTTAATAAACTTTTTTTATATTCTAAAGTATTATTCTTTTTTTTAATTTCATGTAAGTTTTTTGATTCGTAAGTAACATTTGTCAGGTTTTCTATTTGATGTTTCTGACTTTGCATACATATCTCAGTGCTTTTACCGAAACAATGCCGGACGAACTCCTTAAGTCTCTGCCACCTGCGACCGTATGATCACCACACAAAAGGTTGAAGTTGCAAAGCGACTGCAGTGATCCCAGTTGTCACCTCACAGGTCAATCAGTTAAGCGTTTCAAACACTAAGGGGTATATTTCCATTTTCCATACTCTTGGTATCAAAAATGAAAAATGAGCATATCAGTGATTTCGTCATTCAGTATCCTCTTCGAAGGGAGTCAACACCTAATATAAGGCTCACAATGAGCAGAGCTAGGACTATAATTCATTTTTAGTTTTTTCAGTGACCAAATCATTGGTACACGCATGCAACTGGTAACTGAGAAACATTTTCCTCTCATTAAAAAATTGATGATAGAAATAGACTCCAGCAATCTCAGTTGTAGGTTTCCAGGTCGATCAATTTAGGCACTTTTAACACCAAGGCATATATTCACATTTTCCACATCCTGAGTATATGATCTTGTCAATGTCACTGGCTGCCCTTTTCAAGGAAAGTCAATATTTTAGGTTTATAATGAGCGAATATAGTGCTATAATCAATAGTCATTCTTTCCAGCAATTTACTCATTGGTACACCTATGAAACTATCAACCGAGAAATACTTTCCCCATAAAGTACCGAATCAATTGAAAAACGAATTTAAAAAAAAAAAGTTAAACTCACCAATTTTTTCCCTTCCAAACTTTGTACCTACTCGGAAGATTCTTCGGGGGCAGCCGGTTGGCGAAGTCGATAAAGTTTCAATTCGCCAGGTGAACGCTCCTGGAAGAGGGCGCGCGAATGAATTATTAAACTTGCGTTTTCCACTTTCCCTCTCGCGGCCGCGCGTCTGTGTGCACTCGTGGGGCGATAAATTCTGCTTGTCTGGCTTGCGATCCACGAAAGATGGGCAAGAGACCTTTTCGGCTTTATACGAGGCAGCTACTCCCTCTAAGTAGTTCGGAATTGCCCGGTCTTCCGTGCAACTTTATTGCCAAGCGTCCTCTCCACCTCACGGCCTCTTTTCCGCGAGCCGCTTCTGTAGGTACACGCCGTTTCCGGGATGGAAACAAGCGCGCGGGGCGCGAACATCGGTTAAGGGCCGATTTTACGAGTGCGATTTCGAGGGCATCGTCGCGCGGGACTTTGTTACGCTCTCGTCTGTCGGGATGGGCTTGCGCGAAGACGAGCGGCGCTTTTCCCTGGCATCGAGTTAATGACCGGGAGGGATGTAATGCTCATCTCGCGAGCAAATTGAATGGCTAGAATGCGGTGTCGTCGAGGGGATAATGCGCGAAAGAACGTTAAATTCGGATGGATAAAATTTTACGCGAGCGACCCGTTAAATTTATGTCTTTTAAGTGGCTGTTGAGAAATTTCACTGTTGCAGAACACTCTCGGAGAAAATCAACTATTCAAATTACTCGAACTGTGCATTTATATAAGTTTCTCAATTAAAATAATAAATTCGTAGGAATAAGTATTTTCAATGCAGGTCTTTGTAATAATATGACATTTGCGCTGTAAAAATATTATAACGATTTTTACCGATATATATCGTCGCCTCTAACGAAGAAAAGCACATTTAGAAAAAGGCCTATTTTAATTTGCAATTTTTAAGCACTAGAGTAAAGTAAACTCTTCCAGAAGCTGATAAACTTGTGGTATCATTCGCATGGTAAGTTTATCAGGTTTTGGAAGAATTTATTTTACTTTAGAGCTCTAAAAATGGCAAATTAAAATATGCTTTTTTTTTTAAATGTGTTTTTTTTTTCTTTAGAGGCGGCAATATGGTAAGGTTAAATTTTTCTAGTAATTGTGACCTATTCGTGCTTTGAGAAGCCAAACAAAACTAATAATTTACTCTTAATTAATTTATATTGCTAATTAAAATTTTATCAAATCTTTAAACTATAAATATTTGAAAGCCCCTATTCAGTTTAATTTCGCTTCTTCGTATGGCTCATTATTAAGTTGAGCAAATATGTCAAGTATTTGAATATTCTCGTATACAATAAAATATTTCGCCGGGATTTTCTATTAAATGCTGCTGCAGCAAGAGCAAACTCGAAACTCGATTCGTGGCATCGCCGATCAGCCAACTCATTATTAAAACGCATATTAATTGATCTTCATTGCATAATCAATCGATATATTCAAATTTTAAGAGTACCGGTCATCCCGCTGCACCACCCCGTAATGAAATATTTAATCGATCCTTCATTTGGGCAAAAAAGCTTTATTTTTTCACCAGTCGCCGGAAGTGGGCGAGCGCGGGAATCGCATTATGCGCGGCACTTTGTTCCGTCGAGCACGTTTGGATCGGCTCCAGTAGCGGACAGTCGAATTTTTGGCAAAATTTCCTGGATGATCGACCCAGATACATCTCCGACCGTTGAGCAAAATACATGGACTCTTCCTTTCAATTTTTAATCAGAATTCACCGCGGTTGTCTTATCTTCAAATTCTGACGATATCGGGGATGAGAGCTTAAAGTGATATTTTTCACTTGGGATATTAAAAATGATGAAATTTTTTTTTTTTTAAATGATTATAAATTTCACATAAGAACGAGATAAAACTTTCAAAAATTCAAAGAAGTTAAAGGAGTTGGGAGTTAAGGTAACGGAGGTTTCAGAATTAGCTTTCAGAATATTGCCGGAAATTTAATGTACAGATAGATTTTCTATGAAACTAACTCAGTTAAATTAGTTTCTATCTAAGATACATAAGAAAGAAGAAAATTCAGTCTTTTTGAACGTTTAATGTTGTGTTTTATGGAATTATACAAAAGCTACTGTTTAGATTTTGATCAAACTTTGCACCAGATTATTTTGCAAATTAGATTTTGATTTCCACTTCACTAAAAAAAAATGTTTAGATAAGACATCTATATAAAGACCATACTAATCTGCAAATATAGGAATTAATAAACTTTACTAGAACAGTTTCTGAATTTTTACTTTACACTATCTTTTCAATCGATTAACGCATTAATAATCACACAGGAAATTTTATTAGGCGACGTAAAATGGAATTAGAGTAAAATCTAGAAACAATATACAAACCACTGCTCTGCGTCCGTCATAATTTAAATCTCACTAGAAGGATTCTTTTACTCCTTAATTCACACACATTTTTACATCAAGTTTATCACCGAATTCCTGATTACATTCGAGCTGCAGGTATAACCGATTAAAGCACTTGATGATTTCATTTAGATAGTAAAAGGGATATTTTTTACGTTCCACAAGACATCGCTGCCTAATCGATATAGAAACTGCGAATCGAACCAATGAAAGCCATTCCGTTCATTTGCACGCGAGAGCGTCATCCCAATCTCTCCCGAAGCCCCTCGAATATATGCGCATCCACGCCATTGAGCGACGATCAGCCACGCGAATCACCCCTGCCCTCGAATCAAGATCGAGGAAAAAGCTCTCTCCGCGGATTGGCGATCGACGTCTTTCCAGCTCGGATAGATTAGCGTCTTTAATGCCCCACTCACCTCTTGCGGCTCGTCGAGTCGCGCCTCTGCGGCGCATCGGGGAATCGATCGCAGCGGCCGCCTCCAAGTGGCAATCGCACCAGGGAGAAGCCAGAGAGACTCGATCACGTGATTTCCCGCGGGTGCCGTCACTGGTAAATGACCCGGCGTGCGGTCTGCAGGCCGCCCTCTCCTCCGAGTCTGATCATCTGACCCACGGATTGAGGGAGCTCCCGGGGTTCCGCGGCGCGCCTTACGGCAACTTACTTTTGCAGTCGTAAATTTTCTTCGGGCGAGAGGTGCCGCGGCCGACTGCGTCCCACCCTTCGAAATTCACTTCTGATTCGCGCAAATTCGATTGGGATAGGAGCTCGTAAATTTCATCCAGCGCCGCGGCGCGTCCCGGGGTTTGATTGTTTTACATGCGACTGTTTGGACGAATCGAGACGAGAATGAGGTGGTACAAAGATGAAGTGCTTACTTTGCCTGCGTTGTTTGCATTAAACTCGCGAGATTTTTTTTTTTTTTTTTTTTTATCGGGATCTAAAAGAAGCAGAAAGTGTAAACTGCTTTGGTACTAATATTTTTTTTTTTATGGGGATGACTGAACTTTAGACAGTTGTAAATTCGTCGAATCTCTAAAATCAAAAAGGACCCTCAAAATTATGGAAATTTTCGTAGGTATTTAGGGAGCTCTATCTAATGCGGAGTGTTCAGAAGTCAGCCATGACAGATTTGTTAAATGACAATGTGTAAAATTAATGATGCTATTATTTATCTATTTACCAGGAGAGTGCAGTCGTAATCTCCGGATCATTGATTTAGAGAATACTTTAAAAATTGTTCTTAGTTGCACGATCTTATTTTTTTCAACAGATATACCATTGAAAACATTAGTTTCGCTCACATATAGTTATTTAATAATAAGTTGATTCTTTTATTATCTCTATGTAGATAATGGCGTAAGTTTTAAGATGATATTTGGCAAAATATAAGAGCTGTGGAAAACATCGAAATTTTTTGGAAAAATTAACTGCAAAATTAAATAAATTTCCATGCATCCAGGATCTTAAGTCAGACTTTTCAGATGACAGACAGATCTTTTTCATGGGTTGAACATACTGTAAAATTTTAAAAGCAATATTTATTTAAAAAATTCTATTTTATCCTAATTTAATTAAAACAAATTTAAAAACTAAAAAACGCTTTCAGTCTCATGTATAGATATGTTTAATCTAAAGAATTACAAAAATCTTGTCTACTAAGTGCGTCCTCAATAATATATATTTCTTTTATTCAGTGCTCTTATCTCAGTTGTTTTATCATGTTCATGGATTCCAGAATATGTAATTTTTATAAGATAGTATATTAATCCTACAAAAAAAACGATTATTATAACTTGCTTCTCTTCAATAATTCAATCGACCACTCTTCATAAAAAAGATGCAAAACTGTACGTGCGATGGTTTTAACGCAATTCCGAGATAGCCGGCGTCAGAAATTTAACTAGCTCCTCAAACAGCTGTGAAATAATCAAAGCCGTTGCTGACGACCCAACGAACGTCCAGTCGGGCACCTTTAACGCTCGCGCCGTAAAGCACAATGGCGAAAGAAGCAAAACGAGGCGCTACCGAGAACAATTACTCCCGCAGTGACAAGTCTTTCCTCTTAGCGGTCCTCGCGCGGCGCGCATCGCTCGTCTCGCAAATCACTTTTATACGCGTACCTATACATCGACTCCCCCCGCCCCGGCAGCGTTAATCCGGATTTACGCTCGCGGCAGACTCGCATCATCATCATCATCGCCGTCGCGGCCGTTAACGAGCCGCCGGAATCGGCCCATTGACGTTCGGCGTGTTACATTAAAGGGCCGTAAAAGAAATCGTAGCCGTCGCCCCGAGACAATGAATAAATGAAGAGAGCAAAACCGATATGGATTTCCCCGGGCTCCTCCTCGAGCGCGCCCCGGGATTACGCATCTTTGCGCGGTATACACGCGGCTCTATAGGTACGCGTATGCCTCGTAAAGGCAAGAAATGAGGGGGTCGGATGTGGAGTAGGAGAGGGGAGGGGGAGAAAGAGTGGCGTTAGCGAGCGAAGCCCCTTACGCCGGAGCCCTCCCAGGATTTATATCGTCCGCATATATGACGGTTTTGTGTAAGACATTGAATATACAGTCTGTTCGCGTATATCCCTCGCGGGTACATTCGCGAGCGCCAAATATAATCCTAAGCGAGGGATGCTGCGCTGGCGTAGGTGCAAAAAAAAAAAAGTGTACGGGGAGTCCAATCGGAGAAGTGTGTGCTCGTCGAGGGTGGAAGGAGGTGGAGGAGGAGGAGGAGGTTAGAGTTATGAGAAATCAATAAACGGAATGACGGTAATACTTCTGGAATAATAAAGATAAACGCGGAATTGAATCGAATGTAATGGCGTAAGAAGGTGTTTCCTTCATCCAATGTTTAAGGGATGATAAATTTCTATTAAAAGGAATCTTTTCTTACAAATTGTTTCTTGGGAGAATCTATACCTAATATTTATTATTCGAGATGATTCACTTAATATTAATTATTTTTAAAATCGTTTTTTCTTTGCGATAAATTACTATTTAAGGTATATCATTGCTGAATTAGCGGATCTATCTGTTCTCAAAAATACTCTAATTTATCATGACAAATTATTTTCATTTTTAATTTCTGTTGCAGTGCCTTATGGTTAAAATGTTATGCGTAATGTTAAATGTATGAATTTTATGACGTACTTGTTGGTTTAATTATCCAGTCTACTGCATATATTTAAAAATAATGCTCTTAAATATTAATAATAAAACAATTTTGAATAATTGATTAAAATAACAACTCCAATCAGCTTATTTAAAAAATATATTTTAATGCTCCAACTTGAACACATCTAATAAATAAGGTATCATATAGTAATTAAAAAAAATATAACTATAGGCTTTTAAGAAAAACATGATTCTAGCCTTTTGCTAATTAAACTATAAGTTTGCAATCTTAAGAATAGAGTAACTAACCTACTTTAATTGAATTGTCATTTAAACTTGAATTTTGTTTCAAAACATTCCTGGAAACCATGATAAGAGATGAATAAGTGAATGATGCCGCCACAATCTGCAAATAAAATTTTATTAATGCGATGGTATCTTAAAATTTTTCCATAATTTAATTATTTGAAAAAAATTTACATTTCTGATTGTTTCGAGTGACAGGTGTATATATTTACCCGCAGTGAGGTGATAAGGTACTTGAGATCTGAGTATGATAAAAGTTATTTTCTGCACAGTTGTTGCTTTGAAAGCGTACCATTTCAATTCATATGCATATTTTCCAATACGATGGGCCTTTAACAAAAATAAAATGGCTACGATAAGAATAAGAAAAATGCTGAAAAAAATTTTTTAAGAATTCAATAGTACAGACAGCATTGCTCATGTATTCTATGCTTCCACAGATTGAGACCAGATGCAGACTCACAGACATCAAGATAGTCGTGGGCTCTAATGGATTTATAGAGCCTGTTCTGTAAAACTTGAAACGTAAAACATCAGCCTCGGTCAATTTTAAAAATATTTCAATTTTTATAAATATGACTTAATCAGTACCCATATTAAGTTATTAATTAAAATTCCTATGTGCAAAGAATTTCGCAAGACTTCTATCAGCAGAAATGTACTGAAAGACTCTTCTATGTTTCTGATGAATCTGTAAATTATATTGTAATTCCAAAGTTAATTGCTTTCTCTTTTTCTTAACTAGTTATACGTATGTTAGAATAAGTATAGTATACTTGAGAAAAATGTCAGGGAAAAATTACTATATACTATATATAGGAAAGTGGTTACTGACTTCCATTATGAAAAAAATTACTATACTGTATAGTAAAATTTACCATAAGTATACAGTAAACATTACAATACTGTCTGGCAAAATATACTATATTTTTGGCAAATTTTACTGTACAGTATGGTAATTTTTTTCATAATGGCAATCTGTAACCACTTTCTATACAGTATAGTAATTTTTACTAAACATTTCTCTCAGTATAGCTATGTAGATATCGCCTTACCTCAAGGTAGCGACGTGTTCATCTACAATACAATTTATACTCTTACAGTCGTTCTCCGAATGACTTCTTGTAGTGTACTTCAAAGAAGGAGGATCTTTGTACATTTTTATATTCTCACAAATGACTTGTAAACGATTGTATGCATGGATTATCAAAGCAATGAGCGTAGAATCCAGTGTCAGTACTGTGAATGCCCAAAGGAATACTGATCCAGAGACACATACAATTACTAACTCGAATATGGGACGTATTAACACCAGTTTTGGTAAATACTTTATAAAAGATATATCTCGTAAAATTGTTAAATTTCCTGCGCAAAGATGATAGACCTTCATGCCCGACACTTGAAAAAAAGAAGAAAGAAGTCTCTACTACATTTTTAGTAAAATTTTAGGAAAATATCGATTTTTTGATTTTCATTATTTTCATGATTGTTTTCACTCTTATTAATTAATGTGTATTCAATTATGTGAGCTCAATAAGTTTTTGGTCTTCAAGCTTACGGTATATAAAAATTTATCCGGTCACCAGTTGATGAAGAGAAATAGCAAAATAATAAGCATGTAAGGTACGAGTTACTAAGTTATACAATTAAATTCACTTACTTACGACTGATGCATTTAACAGAAGTGCCATGAGGTAAATGAGATAGTTTTTCAGTTTTAAATTGAGAATAATGAATTTCTCAGTCGTGACGTTAAAAAATCTGTTATCACTGTAATCAGCTTTCATTTTCATGAACATAACTTTTAAATTACTCCGATGATATTTAACGAGGAACAATTTTGCCGTAGTAGAGATGGAGACTATAATGTACAATATGTAGTCCACGAACATCTGACCATCTTCAGAATATTGAATACCCCAAAATAAGGTAAAAGTCATTGTCAACATAATAGAAGCACTTGCGCAAAACTTCGTGTTCGAGAATGAATTTTTGAAAGGCCATAGGCCCAATACTTTCAGGCTCCATTCCGTAAAACCAAGTACAAATTCTAAAGAGTCACTTTTTGTTTGTTTCTTTGTAAATTTATGAAAATAGCATCGTAGCCTATACATTATTTTGTTATTTTTATATAACTACTCACTGCTCACCTCCACCGAGGTAGGCGGGTGTACTGAACGAATGCCATTTATACTGACTACTACATTCGATCGAATAGATACCGCAGTCTTAAGTAAACCTAATTACGTATTTATTAATTGCCTTTGTCATTATTATTAGATTACTTCTTCATACGTTTATCACTAGTATGTCTTATGTAATGTAAATTAGAAAAAAGAAATTGCCGTGACTGTTAGTGGCCTAATTAGATTATTGTAGAAGACATCTAAATATTTTCTTTCGTTTGACGTAATTTATGATCGTTCGATTGAAACAATTAATAGTGATAATGGTTGACCGAAGTATTGCATTTATTATAAGCCTTTCCTTTTGTAATATAGGACGAATAAAATACTTTGCGACAAAGAAGAATTATAGAAAAAAATATTTTTATTTACTAAAATTTATTATCAATATAATTCTCTATATATTAGTCGTTATTATGTATTAAAAGCTGTATTTTTACTGCATTCAGGGGAAATTTATTACTTTAGTATAATTGACGTAACATCAAAATAATAGTTTTACACTCGACTTTATTCGAAAAAGCAAACACGGAACAAAAATTTTTAACATTTCTGATAACAATAGATATATCGATACATATATTTCTTCAGGCTATCTCCTCTTCAATATTGTTTATTTTCTGTGGTCGAGAACTACCCCGATACTATGGGCAATCGACTGGATGTTGTTCGGCATTCCTTTTTAAAATGATACTGCAGAAAGCTCCTGGGAAGAAGAAAATTGTGCAAATGAGAATTTCGCGCTTTCGCTTGAAAATTTACATCGAAATATGATATTGCATTTTGCGAGGAGATAATTTATTTTCATTTCAAAGAAATAAGAAGTAGAACGCGCTGCTGTAATTACGGCAGTAATATTATGAAGTATATGAGCGATTATTCCCTTATTTTAGTGGAGTTTAAAACTTATTCAACCCTTTACGAGTACAAGCCAAAATTGGTTAGTCTATATAATTTCCAAATAAATATAAAATATATTTAATCGTATCGTAATTATTGTTAATATAGGAAGAGAATATATCAGGCGAGATAAAAAAAAAAGTTAAAAACAAATTTTTTAACACGTTGTATCTAAAATTATTGGTATTTTTTGCTTGTTACCGTCACATAACGTAGTTCGATTTTCTAGAGGAAAATAACTACACAAATTAATTTCATGGAGAATTTTAAGCGTTAGACCATGCTAGTTTGGTTTTTCTCATATCATCCTATGAAGTCTAGCACATCTTAAAAAATTTCTATTTTAATTTGTCTTTTTTTAAGCACCAGTCATTTTTTAATATAACATTTATCAGGTCCTGGAAGAATTGATTTTAGTGTAGTACCTTATGTAAAAAGCAAATCAAAATAGATCTTTTTTGAGACGCCGTCCTCATAGAAAGCGACGATATTATAGCATAAGAAAACAGAGCTGAACGTTAAAAAAAATTGCGATCCGGAGCGCTTATACTCTCTCCTAGTGAATTAAGCGTGCGATTAGAGAATTAGGTGTTCGATTATTGTTGCTAAACCTTCGTTCGTTTCACGATGCATTTCTCGAATTTTTCCACGAGGAAAATATTTCGTAACGGAGTATCGACGCAAAACGCACGGCTATCTTGCGGGGATTTATTTTTCAGTGCTGCGCGAAGGACTTTGCGGAATTTTCAGGTCCGCGCGCGTAGAATGCGGAAAAAAAATTCCGGACGTCGGGGACAAGCGCGCGCGTCTCCTCTCCGCGTATATAGGAGAAGAGACGAGGCGGGAGTTTGTTATTCACGCGCCAAGGGAAAGACTCGATAAAACGGATTTCACTTCTTTAGGCGATTCGCACGAGCGAGGTGCTCTCCTTAATCCAATCTCTCTCTCTTCTTTTCTTGCACTCTCGTTCCCTTTTTCCGCTGGATCCCGAGGCACGCGTAGCATTTTTTATAGACCTTAAGGACTCGAGTTTTATTGTGGGATGTCAAGGACGAAAATTATCGTTATATTATATTATATTCCTATTTTTCTTTATTGAAATTAAACTTAATTCCTTAAATTAGAGATGCATTGTTTAATCTTTAACTAACACTTGTCAAAATAATAACATAACTGTCACAGGGGCTCTTTTGGAGTGTCAGTGGGTTAAAGTAGTTCACCGATTTTTTAAGTTATTTAGATTTTTCTTTTTTGTAGATAGATTTTGTGGTAATGTAAGATATTATAGAGTCATAATAATATAAAAAATAAAAATCAATCATAGCCATACAATGCCACAGTATAATTGATTATTGAAAATTAATCTGGTGTCATCCTCCTAATTTTATAGCATTTACGATTGTACGAGTTTACCTACATTCTTTTAATAATTAAAGATCTCTACAGTATTAAACAAAAGGATATAACTGACAACTATATTTACAAAAAATTTTTGGAAAAAATATTGACAAACCCTGGCAAGTGTGCACAACCGACATGCTTCAATCACAGACGTTTTATCAAAATCGATGAAATACGGAAGATTTTCACTGAAAGCAATATCGAAAGTGATAGTTACTAAAAAATGATTTATATTTCATGTCAGGTATATTATATATCGTTTTCCTTAAAATGACTAGTCCCTGTGAACTCGAGAATTCAATTTACGATCCGATTTACAATCACCGATTTAAATTACACAGCTACCGATAAAAATTACAGAAGTACCCAGCAAGAAAGCAAAAACCTCAACGAGATATGAAATAAAAAATAAAAAAAAAGAAAATTCACTCCTATAATCAAGGCGCAGGAAGATAAATGCAACCTGACACGCAGAATGAAAAGTTCGAGAGCGTATAAGCGAAGCAGACGAGCGAAAAGAGAAATAATAAACTGCGGAAGGAGGGGCGGGACGGGGAAGCGGGAAGATCGGGAGATTCGGTTCCTCGAAAGACATGGGCCAATATTATCTTTGAGCCAGAGTTTATACAAGAGTGTCGGCGATACGCGCCGAGAGAGCGATTCTCGTCCTCCGGACGCTGAACGACGACACGACGAGTCGAGACGAGACGCATACCTCGGCCGTCGGGGCGATGATAGCTGCCCGGCAAAAAGTGAAGCGAGCACTTATTTGCTCCGCTCGGAGTGCGCGCGCGAGCTCTTACCGAAATGAGCGATCAGCGCGAAAGTTACTCGCGAAATTTAAACGAATGAATTCCGGTTTCCGCGCGATATTGCCCTGCGTTTCGATTCGACGAGAGGCCGGGAATGCACGATTGGATGTGCGTGAGGTGCAATTTATTACTTGTAAATTAACGGTGTAATTTTTGAACGAATTTAAATTGTTTTTCTCACTCGAGACCGAGAGATATTGGCATTTAAATTTTCTTTGTCGTTGTAATTGAATTCTTTTTTGCCAGTAAATATGAGAATTAATCTTGAGTAGTTACCGCCGTATTCGATTATTATACTTTATTATCTGTGAGTAACTTTTATTGCAAACGATCCTGCGGGCTATTGAAGGCGAAGGAAATTGTATAGTTCGAATTTACTAATATCAGTATTCGCAAAAAAATTTAACTAAAGTAAGAACGGCCTTATAGATTAATAAAAATTTAACAATTTTTATCTCCTTAATTTCTTTTGTCTCAATTACTGTCTGAATTTTCATATATTTATAGCAGTGATATTGTATACTTACAAAGGCAAAAAGTTGTTGTAAATTCATAGCTTTCATTTGAATATTCTGAATATTTTGGAATAGAGGTTTTACGCGTAGTTCATGCCTTAAACATTTTTTTTTTTTTTTTAAATAAATGCTGCACCGCATGAAATTTTATAGCAGCTTGTAAATGGAAAGGCCTATACAGGATGTATGTATTCATCACGGTTACACGTGAAAAAAAAATCCGATTCTCACAGTCCTTCCTCAGCTAGAAATTTAATCGCTTTTTCAATGAAATACACACCCAACATTACAACATTACAAGCATATCGCATCCCGAGCGACATCTCCTCGTCGTAAAACAAATTAATTATACTCGCGGCGCGTGTAGCTCTCGTTCGTCCGCTCGATACATCGTTCTTGCATTTTCACACCTGCGCGACTAAGTCGTAACGGGGCTTCGTAAAAAAGAAAAAAAAAGAGCGAGCGAGTGCACGCGCGAAATAAAACTGATAAAACGCCGCAGTAAAAAGGGCCGACGCATCGGTCGTAAGTCAGTAATCACGCGCATCAACTCCCGCGCGTATTTTTGATATTCGACGGGCGTGTAACCGCGCGAGATATTCACCCGGCGGCATTAAATTATTAATGGACTTTTCGTGTTACCGCGGAAACGCGACCGTGGACGAGGCCCGGAGAAATGACCCCGCAGGCTCTACATTCGAAATTCCCCTCGACGATTCCACCCACCCCTCCGCGAAGCTTTTTTTTTTCTCGTCCGCGCCACAAAAGCTCCGAGACAAATGGAGTTGGGTGTGGGTCAAGCTGAGCAAGTTTCTTTTACAGCGTTGTTAATATTCCGCCTTTCTGCTTTCGATTTGAAGTTCGCGCGAGTCCTGCGAGAGGCGCCTTGTTTTCCGGACGTTATCCGCTTTTGAAGCTTTTCTTCTTTTGAGGTAGGATGAATTTGAGGTTTCTTTCGGTCCTCGGATTGGACTGTTTCGTGTTCTTCGGGCAATTCAAATTTTATCGATGTGTGAATTAATGATGGACTCATTTGCTTTTTCTGAAAAATGGGTCAAACTTTTTTTTATTTTTACAAATGTTTCTAACTGTTGATATTTGTGTACCTGTACGTGTGTATGCATAAAAAAATAGTGACATTTTTATTTTATTGGTTTTGAAACTGTAAGGCAGACTGTGTTCTTTCAATGAATAATAAACGTTTTGCTTTTAGCGAAGCTAAAATAGGTTACGAACTCGTATACGTAAAAATAAATACATTTAACAAACTCTAAAGTAAAGCCGTAAAATTTTTATTCTTTTTTCGAGTAGTCGTAGAGTAGCTAATAGAAAAAATGTAGTGGAGTTACAAAGCTTTTTGTCGAATTTTTTTAACATTCAGATCAAACACCCGTAAAAAAAGTATCTCTCAATTTCTAAAAATTTCTTTTCAAACCATTAACAGTCCCAAACAAAATAAACAATCTTTTCCCAAAAATACCGTGAAAAGTAAAAAAGAAAAAGAATAAACTTCGCCCAACGGACATTTGAGATTAAAGTCAAACCCTTCGAACCCGAAAAATAACATTTCAAGTACTCATTCTAATCCCACCACCGAATAATTCTCATTCAAAAATAATAAAAAAAGAAGCTCACCTGCACAGGGGTGTAAAAGAAAATTTTCACTACAAAAATACGCGTCTCAAAACAACGATGGCACGTCGCCTTGCTTCGTGCACTGCCAGTCTGTTTAATCCGTATATACCTGGACGTAGGCGAGGGACAATCGGAAACGTCACGAGGACCCTTTGCCGGTCACCCCGTCCTCTCTTTCTCTCTTCCTCTCTCTCTCTCTCTCTCTCTCTCTCTCTCTCTCTCTCTCTTCACCCCGCGACGAATAGGTAACTCTGTCAAGAGTGGGGGGAGAGGGGGGGGTTACCTCGGCACTTCTGAATAATGAGCTCGTATTTGTTTATTTAGCGAGCACTCAGCGGCCGTCGCCGGTTTTCGCGTGTATCTTCCCGCGGAAAATAACCCCCCTGCACCCCCGCCCCCTCTTCATCCCATCCGTCCATTATTTACGAGCGCGCAATTAGCCGGGGCTACGGCACCTATCCTTCACACCCGAGTAAATTTAATAATTCAATTAAGCGAAGCGTCCTGGCCCAGGTAGAGCGTCCTGGCGCGCTCGATACGTCTGCAGCGGCGTTGGCCGCTTTGCGCTCGAGTGCTCCGGGGGGTGGGGGCGAAGGCGGCAAAAGACGTGGGATTAAAGCTCCTGCTTTATGTTTTTTAAGCGGAGGTCCGACGGGGACTCGCACCTCGTCAAGTGCTTTGATATTGGGTTAATCCTTTAGAAAGTTTTAATTTTTACGAGGGAATGGGTACATATGCGTGTATGTACCTATATTCAGATTATTGAAATTGTAAATTACAGGATTTAACAATATGTATAATTCAATTGCGTTTATGGGGATCGTCGCATATTGATATTGAATTTCAATATTGAATTACAACGCATAATGCGCAAAATTCATGTGTAATAATAATGACTGACATTGAAGCTCTTCATTAATTATAAGGTACCTGTGCCTAATATGGGCATGCGCCTAATATGGCCATGTTCTGGTATTTCGAATTGACCCGCGCTAC
>JAWWEN010023394.1:0-18023 GCA_035582955.1 Sycophila texana | reverse complement strand
TATAAATTTTATTATAATTTTTAATTTTCAAATTTTTTTTCAAAAAAAAATTTTTAGGTATAAACCCCCCTTAAAGCATCCTCTCTTAAAAAAGTGATGATGTTGTGAAGCATTTATAAAAACGCGATTTGATTGGCGCACGGGCCTATCCGATTAAATGGCGCTAAATTTAAAAATCTAGCGAAGCGCGTTGGATTTTTCTTTAAAAAGCGATGACAGGATACCGCTTAGCATTTTAAGAAAAAGAATCTAATTCATAATCTTGCGCTTGTATTTTAAAATTTAATATAGCCTCTACCTCTAATAATTCTTTTCAATTTTACAAGTTTGTCCTTGCTTTAATATAAATACCGTAATAATTTTTGATGCAACATTTTTCTCCGCGAAATATGGCAGCAAGCCCCGTACATCTCTAACGAACGGAAAAGCCTCGCAAGCGAATCGCGCAGCACGTAACGCATTGCCGAAGAGCTCGGCCGGGCGACGTGCTCTCCCTCGCGCTAATTCGCCGCGTAATCGTCGTCATCTGCGAGGGCCGCATCGGCACTTAATAGAGCCGTCCTCCTCGTCGCGCGGGGCCCGGACTAATCGCCGATTATAAGAGTATAATCGAGGCATCGTCGCGCGCCCGCTGCTGCTGCTTACTTCTCTTTTTCTCCCTAATGCGCGGAGGCCGCGGCGCGGCTCTCTTTCCGAGTCCCGTTTCGCCGTTTTCACCGCGCGCCGCGTGTCTCTTTTCTCGGGAAGGACTTTCCTCCTCGCTCAAGTGCAACGGCTCTCCCGCGAGCGGAGCCGCGTCGATATCTCGTAATAGCCGCTTTTACGCGCGCCACTCGCCTACTATTACCATTTAATGACACGGCCGTTATTATGACAGTGGGGCGCGCGAGCGTGCATGTATGCGTTAGCACGTGAAATTGATCGGGTCCGTGCACGGGTGACTCGCGGGACCGTCGACGCGCCCCGCCAGGCGTAAATTCCGCTTTTTTTTACTAAAACCGTGCCCACCTGAAAAACAAACGCGCGCAGCACGCATTATAAAGAGCGCCGATCGCGAGCATTCGCGCACCCGATATACCGAGTTATCGCTCCTATCGCCCTGGGGGCAGGTAACAATATAAATGCAATTTTTTTTTTCGATTTGGTAATAGACGTTGTACGGCCGCTTCGGTGTAATCGCGACTCCGAGCGTTTGTTCCAAAGTGTTTTTTTCTTCTTTATATTTTTAACGTCAATTGCGCAATAATCGTCGGCGAAATTAGTAGGTTGCAAAAGAAATTACGCAGCCGATTTATAATTGAATCGTAAAGGGTAAATTGCATTGAATCTGATAAACCGAGGGAGCGATTTAAAAAAAAAAGGTCGATTACATCTCAATCGCTTTGGCTTTTACAGTCGCTCGAGATTTCAATTAAGACGATTTAACGATTCATTCGGTCGAGCAAAAAAGCGTCTCGGAAATATCGCGAGCACGATTAACGAATTGCCGTTACATCGCGAAAATAGCGTGGCCTGCCTTAACAATGCCGAGGCGTTTCTCACGTTAATGAGCGACGAAAAAGTCCGACGACATTCCCCGCCGCAAAGTTTTTCGCTGCGCGAAAAACGAAAGAAACAACTTGGCGGCGCTCGAAAAACCGCCGCGACCGAGAGATAAATCATCGCTGCACCGTCGAAATATCAGATCTGGAGGTGTATCCGCCGATATTCGACGCGACCAATCGGCCGATCTGATATCACCGCCGGGGCCGTGTCGACGATTTTCATCTCGCGGTCGCATTGTTTTGTCCGTCCCCACCGCGGCCTTTTCTCAGTGCGTGGCGTCGCCGCCGCATTTCCGCTCGATATCCGCGCGATATAGAAAACGAGCGCGTGCGGTCGCGCGATTTCACTGACACTTTCGCAATAATTATGCATAACGCACGGCGTGAGCCGGTCGGCCAGAAGCCCGAATCATCGGATTGATTAGAAAGTGCCCCCGGCGCGTTTTCTTGCGCGCCGAACAATTTGGAGCGAGTGCCGTTTGCCTGTCGGCCGATTAATTTTTGCGTGCTCGCGCGCGCGCTGCTGCCTTTTTGCCGGGCCCTAATCTGTTTAGACACTTGAACGTGCCGTTCGATCATGAATATTTAATTATAATTCAATGGAGATTAGTTTTTGTCCCCCCAGAGAACTCCCGTAAGCAGACTTATTAACTTTATTATATACACTCTGGACTGGGTAAACACGGTTAAGATTTTTGTTTAAATAGGGTGTTGAGGTAAGCGTGAAAATGACTTTTTGTTGGAAATTCATTAGATAATAATCTTAGGGTGGATAGTTTTTTTCTTCATCTTTTTTAACAGTATTTGAACAATTGGGTCCTTGAATGAAATTTTTTTGTTACATTTCATTATTAATACGATGATAGAATATTGAAAAATAATCGTCACGTATTTTTTCTTTTACAAATTTAACGGTTATTTATAAATTACTGTGTGATGTCACGATCATATAATGTATGAAATATATTTCGTTGTGGTCATAATATCACATTCATAGTTATTTTTAATCTGCTGAATCTTTCTTAATAAACGTTAAATTAATAAAAGAAAAAATACGCATCGATTATTTTTCAATATTTGACGGTCCTAATGGAATTTTTCATGCAAGGGCCCAATTGTTTATTGTGAATGACGATTTGAATAAAACAATAGCCGAGCGACAGCTACCCGTTTTAAAAAGTACGAAATTTTACGAGTAGTTTTCATTGAGAAACGTAAAAATATCCGCGCAACAATAATACAATGTAAATAACGTGGGTGCAAATGAACTTTTTATTTGAGCGTCATCGGGCGCGTCCCACACGCAAGATGCGCAATTTCTTTGTACCGAGTGTCTGTTGATACCCGCGCGTCTGGCTAAAGTAAATAAAAGGAGAATTAAATTTCTCAATTAAAGGAACGCACAATCAGCCGTCTGAAAGGCTCATTTATCGCGCGTTCATTCAAACCATGCATCACGCGTAACGTATATATAATACTTAAATACGCATATAAAAACGCGCGCTCGGCATATAAGAACCTTTTTTGCCGTATCCTTTTTTTTACATATACACCCGAACGTCGTACGAAAATAACGCGTCAGATTATACAACAGATAATCCATCAGGTGCCAAACGATGCCAAAACACTTCGTACTTAAACTCTTCCGGGCATCTTCTCCAATTGATCAAGACTGACCTCACCTTCGAAAAAAAACTATCGATAAAGATTCTTTAGAAAAAAAAAAGAAGAAACTCATCCTCGTATTTTTTGAGCACTTAATGGAATGAAGCGAGCGATTATTCAATTTTCGCAATGGTTCGCGGTTTAATATAGGGTCGGCGCAGCTTTGCCTCGGAGTACGTACACTGGTCGAAGAGAAAAAAAAAACGCCGAATAATTGTCTAATTTATGCAAGCGGCGGCACTGCGGCTTAATGCGTTGATACGCGCGTACAAGTACACGAAATTCCAGCGTCTCGGCGAAACCTCATTCTTCGCTACTCGTGTAACGTTGCATAAGGCGAAAACCACTAAATGCGATATGCATAGCATAACTCTGGCTAACCTCTCCCCTACCCTGTCCAGGCGGCCTGCTTCGAAGACGCGGCCGTTGCTGCTCGCTTCCTACGTACGTGTGCGGCTCGACGTCAAGCTTTTCTAATTTCACCGGCCAATAGAGCCGAGCTATTTATTCGCCGAGGCCGCCCGCGACGCCTTTAATTGATTCTGAGAAAATACCCAATTTTTTTATTGTGCACGCGCGCGTGGATCTCGTTCTAAAGACTTCCCTGGAAGACCCCTGCAGGAGTCTCTCCGAAGAGTCTTCGAGGTTTATTTTTACAATTGCTTAATTAATCGACGCGTCTAAGCGATCGGTAAATAGTACCCTCGGGGTGTTTATGTTGGAGGATGTAATTTCTTTTTTCTTTTTTAATTGAGCCGGTGTAATTGCGGTATCGATTCCTCGGTTCGGGACAAAGGAGCGGCCTGTCAAAGGTGATTCATCTGCGGATAGTTAAAGCTTGAAAAAGTGGCAAAAAATAAGTAATTGTCCCTCTCTCGCGAGTTAAGACAGGCGAGGACTAAAGCATAAGCGCATGATGAAATAATTGCGCGGAGATACGTGTCTAAGTTATATTGCTTATTTGTGCTCGCGCTCATTCGAAATATTTTATGCCTCGAAATAGTTTTACCTCGTTGTACGCATGTACAGCGTTGCGTTTCACAATATGTTGAGAGCGAAATTACGAGAAGAAAAAAAAAATGAAAAGAAAAGCTCGCCGAGATTTTTCCGAGACGCGATCGCGTTCAATGGCGGGTGAAATGGGCCTTTCGGGAAAAATATACATTGTTATGTACGATAATCATTTTCCCATGCCTCGAATCAGCGGGCAGGTTATACGTGTGTGTGCACAAGGCAGCCCGAGCGCGGTGTGTGATTCTCGACGTGCAGGCGAGCATGTAGGCGACTTTATGGGTAGGCCATCACCGGGGCCGGCGATAAAACATATCGGTCCGTCTCGCGCGTTCGTCACAATCTTGACGAGTGACGTAAGGAACAAAGTGAAAGCATTTTAAAGGCACGAGGGGGGCTGCAGCCTCTAAGCGCTCGCCAGCCGGTGCAAGATGTACCCGGCGCTCTTACTTGCGTGATTCACTTCCTGAAAATCTGTGCCGGCAGCAAAGCTGCCTCCTCGATAGTGACGATCGGAAGCGATTGTGAATCACTTGCATCGCTCGTTTGTTTGCCTGCGTACACGCGAAGATACATTATTGTTGCGTGAGTCGCTCATCGGGTCAGCCGCCGCGCGCTTAAGAAAAGAAAGTTTAGCAAGCTTTCTATATAAGCCGCGAAGAGTGCTTATTATTTGTTCTTTCATTCTTTAATTTTATTAACCTCGTTTGGGGTCTAATAATAGGAATGAACTTTTTGTGCTATCGAGAATTGAAAAGTGGTTATCGCCGACTATTATGGTAATTTCGTTTTTAAAAGGCTCATTTATACTTTCTGCACATGACTACTTTAATTTTTCCAGAATTTTTTTCTTTTTTAATAAAATACTGATTTCACGGTACCTACTTTTTTAACAACATAAAATTTTCTAACATTTCAAAATAACCTGTAAATAAATTTTAGTATTTTATGACACGCAGAATTTTAAGAAGTACTGCTTTCGTATCCTATCCGAACTGATAATTATATATTTTTTTATTAAAAAATAACTAACCCGGTCTAAAAAAAAAACGCACACTTTTCGCTGTCTATAAAACAACTATTAACTATTCTTCATAAAAAAAAATGCTAAAAGAAATAATAAAATACTCAATTAAAAAGAATGACAGAAGAACGTTATGAAAATCAATTAAAAATATGAAAAAACGATAATCGAAAACATTTTTTACAGCTCTACAATCACTGCCGGTTACAAAAAATTTCAGCGAATGTAAAAAGAGGGTCTATATAGAGAGTGGGAATTCGGCTCCATTATCGTGTAAAAAAACTCTCTACTCCGACTAATCAACCTAACGAGGCGGACAAATGCCAGAAGCCCGGCGGACGGGCGGGCGTCCTGCGAATAACGAGATCGCGAGTCGGGTTGGGTTGCGGCCGTCGCAACAGGTCGATCAACGAAATTCGAAAGTGTGCGAAGACACGACACAGGCGTCGCGCGCACGAGCCCCGGCGGGACTTCGATCGGAGCCGGCGCGCACGTGAGCGCCCGGTAGAAAGTGGCCCGAGAAGCTCGCGCGCCTCGTTCCCACTTCGAGCGCTGCACATGTCACGTCGACCGGCTAAGGTCATCGCGCCATTTCTTCCTCAACTTGATTATGACGTATCCGAAAAGCATTCTACATTTAATGTACGAGCACACTTTTGAACGGCCTTCGTGTGCTTAATTTGTTGTATGCACTTTTCTGATAAGTTGCATTCTAATATAAACAGGATGTAGAATCTTTTTTTTTTGTAAATCAGAATGACATTTACTTTTGTTAATTCCTTATATTTTAGATATATCGAATATTGTTTATTTTTAAAAATAAAATATTATCGCGCGTAGCGAGCGTGAAATTACTAGAATTTTTTTTTAAATTAATTTCAGGATAACTAAAATATGTAGACTATTTTATTAAACTATTTTTAAACAAATTTTTTTGAATTAAAATATAAAATTCATATCAAAAGGTTTTGAAGTTATTCAGCCAGAAATTTATCCATTAACCGAGGAAACTGCTTCTTTAAATGCTTCACAGTATCCTCATTCCTCCCATCGTTGGTTAAAAAAAAAGAAAAAAGGAAATTAAAAATAAAATAACCGTGGAAATCTCTTAAAGTCACCGTTTGCGAGTACATTGAGCCGCGATACGGGAATTATCGTTAAATGCGAAATATATTGTTCGAAGGGGCAAAATACTTGTTTTCCGACATTGCAGATTGGATTTTTTTTTTTTCGTCGACAAATCGTGTAAGCCATACATAGTACAATCAGCAGATCGCAATGAGCGCGTAATCTCATTAAAATCCCCGCAACGGCTCCACAAGGCGAGATGCGCGGGTATAGGTATAAGTAAGTACGGCGCGTGCCCCGCTACTCCTCTTAAGCGGTTGAAAGTGAGAGCGAGTCCCGCTATCGGGTCCCGGGGCAGTTATAGCATTTTGGTCGCGCTTTATCGCATTGTTTACGAGCTTGCGCCGTGCGAGCGAATTAGCGCCGCGCTAAACTGCCGTCGCGCCGTTCCTCGAGGGGGGGGGGGGAGGGCGGATTAGATCGGCGCGCGCTCGGCCGTCTCGGGAGGCTCTCTTCGTGGCCGTATATTCGGCGCAGAGCGACGAGAGCGCGAGCCGCGCCGATAGCGAGACGCATTTCGCGCCCAGATTAGACGCGCCGATTAAAAAGCAGCGGCGCGCGGGGGGATAACCTTGTCCGCGCGGAATTCTCCGGCGCGGCGAGATACAGCGCCGTATAACGCCGCGGGTCGTGACGATGAGATAAACAACGGCGCGTTGAAAGGGGAGCTCGCATTCGGGATAATCGAAAGTGCAAGGGAGAGATCGTATCCGGCCGGCAATTGTTTTTGCTCTCTTTGAGAGGGATGGTTTTTCCGGAAAGCCGTACGCATTCCTCCCATCGCCGAATCGCCGCACCGCGCGACGGCTTTATCCGTTTCGAGAATCTCCCGATCTCTCGCCGGTTTGTAAGGAGCAGGCCGGCGGTGGAGAGAGAGACCGTCGAATAAAACGTCAAGAGTAGGTGGAACTCATATTGCGAAGCGCGAGCAAGGCAGACCGGTTTCTTATATACATCGCGAGCGTCGCGCACCCGCACTGCCCCGCCGCTCTCGCTATAAATGAGTTTCCCCCGGAGAATCTTCTCTGCTTTTTTCTTTATTCTTCCCTTCCTATCGCTCGACCCTGATCTCTCTCGAGTTCGCGTGCGCGGACGGGTATAACCTTGAGCGCCTTATCCCGAGGAGTTTTCGGCCGAAGCGATCGTGGCGTACTTTAATGCCTCGAAACGCGCGTAGTCCTCTATCTATGCGAGCAGCGCTCGGCTAATAGCGGCGGGAGCCCCTCTTCTCGCCGTCGATTTCCGGGCCACGGTTTCGGAGCCGCCGGAGCAAACATTACGGAATTACTTTGCACATTCAACGAGGCTTTTACGGACACTCGTTAAATAGATACAGGCTCAAGGCTGACTATACGGATGGACAAAGTGTTTAATATTTTTTTAACGCCGATTCGAGTTACGTAACAATAGTTGCATAAAAGCTGCAGAGGTAAGTGGTGTACGTGCGAGTGCGCGTAAAAGTGTTTAAGTATCCTAGAAATAATAGCGTACGAGAGATTTTTTTTTTCAATTAGCGCGAATTTTTCAAAGTAAGTCGAGATACAAGCGGCTGCGGTCGAAGGCGGAAATGCACAAATCTAATCTAATGAGAACTCCCTTATTAGACACGAGTGCACATAAAGAATTTTCAATTCAGATATCGGTTACAATCATATTTTACGCTCAAAGCCGTATGATTTAGATGCTTATCCAATCTGATCTAAACGCATTTTAATGGCAGTGCTTTGCCACGTATTAAATCGATTTTTGAAGTAGGTCGCCGCGCGCTTTTAAAATTTATTATTGCCAATACCATCGCTAATTTTCCTTGCAGCCCGTCATTTTAAAATCGAAAAGACTTAAATACTTTGCACCTCGCGCTTAAGGCGTGAAAAATATATGTTTTCATTGCTCGCCCGTGCGAGAGGATAAAGATCGGCGCATAAATCGTCGAGCGCGCGATAAAATTAAAGAGCAACAAAGCAAGCAGCCGCATTTTCCAGTAAACAAAAGTCACTCCGAGAGTGTAAAGCGAATCGTCGAGAGCCGCGCGACTCTTTCGAAGTCTTCGGGGGGAGACGCGAATTAAGCGCTTCCGCGCAGCCAAGCAAGTGGAAACGAGATCATTGTTGTTCTCGACAATAGAATTTCGGTCGGCGCGGCTTAATTCAGCGTAACCTTGCCAATCAGAGCGCAGGTACCCCATTGCACGAATATTACCCGGCACCACCTTTGCGCCTCTCCCCGGACTCACCTCGACTCTCGTCGTATCGCCGCGTCTTCGCCGCCTCGACCATAATTAAACTCGAGAAAGCGAAAAGTGGCGCTGAAAATTGGCAATAAACAGTCGAAGCGCGTATCGCGTTTTCAATTGAATCCTCCGTGCAACGCCGGTGAAATGGCGCGGGCAAGGATTATTTGCCATTCACGACGGGGGGGAATGTTTTCATAACGACTGTTGCGTAGCACCGGCTGTACAAAGCATCTATCAAGTGTAGGATTTTATCGGCGACAGATACGTTTTATTGAAATACAAAACTCGTCAGGAATAAATTTTCACCGGCGCTTGCGCCATCGGGTCAAAGATTAAGACGTCGCGCGCAATATAAAATCAGCGCTGCGCGCACTCGATAATCCCCCCGCGCACCGCATTTATATCACGCTCGCTCTCGATCGCACGAATTTCTTTCTTTTTTTTTTTTAATCGGTAATGCATTGTCAAAGCTCTGTATCACAGGCATGAGTCGACTCGGCGGAAATCGAACGCTAAAAATCGCGGGTACAGATCGACAAATAAAGAAAAAAACGAGCGTTTTACAACTTTCATTCGGTCGTAATCGCGCGGCTCGAACGTGCCTTTTATCACCGGACTTTTCTCGGCCGCGCTCCGGCCTACAATTTCGTCGCAACTCGCTCGCGTATGTACGCACCGAGAGCAAGCCCGATGTCGAAGAGCAGGGCCGATATCTCCCGCGAGGATCGCGAGTGTGCCGCGCATATAATTCCACGGCGGGGCCGCGCTAAATATGACGAGGGGAAACCTGCAGCCTCGCGGTTGTCCTTATAACACTCGTTCCTTTTTTTCTCTCTTTCTCTCTCGCTCGCCTCCATTTTCCTACGGTAATGCGGCGTGCATACTTTATAAGCGCGCGCGCGCGAGCAGTGCAATTGCGGTAGGCGTATGTAATGAGCGATCGAACGACGAGGCGAGTAATTGTGCCGGCTACCGCTCGCGGCCCGTATAGCTGCGCGCGATGCGAAAGGAATACCTGCCTGCGTGCGCGCGCGGCTCGTCCGGCGCGGCCACTTTGAGCGGGCGAGCATCACTTTCACCTTTTTACCGGCGGGATCCGCTGGTCGTTTCACTTGCTCGCGCGCGCATCGATTAGGCGATCTACACCCGGACAATGGCACACGCCTCTATGCATTTTTTTTTTATTTTTTTTTTATTTTTGTTTTTTTTTTTGCTTATCGGGGGTGTATATCTGAAACGATTTCTGATGTCTTGCTTTAAATACATTAAGATTTTATCCGGACGCGAGATCGGCGAATGTGGGCGAGTGGCAATCGTAGGATCACACTAGCGATATTACCCTCCCTGTTTTTTTTAATAATAAAACAATCTCGGACGATAAACCATCGCGAAATTTTGCATTTCATTAAAAAATAGAAAGAAAAAAGGATAGCGCCCGTGCGCTTAGAACAATACTTTGTTTTCGGTGAATAGAAAAAAAAAACTTATCTATTCTATCAAACGATGTTACGTTATGATTTTAAATACCGTTCAGTTTTTGTTTCGGTGGCAAATATAAAAGTATGACAAAAAAAGCGGTAGCCATCGTACTTTTTTATGGCCTCGTTTGAGAAAAAAAGAATCGATTAAGTGATGTCATGTTTTAAGGATTTTAAAATGCTAAATATCATCTCCTCTAATTTAAAGGCTGCTTAAATCGCTAGCAAAGCCGGAGCATCCCACCCAAGGTCGCCGCGCACTTACAAAAACAATCGCTACCTCTTTGTTTGACTTCGCTACAGGATATAAAATCTAAAATTTACTCCGTACTGTTCGGCAGGAGGAGCCCTTGAAAGTCTCAGCGAGGGTGCCCAGGGAAGCGCTAAGCACACGCAAATCGTATAATGGACGCGAGGAACTATGAAGGCTACCAGGACGTGATTTTTCTCGCTTCACAGCGTGTATAACGTACTAACCAGTCGGCCAATACGAGCTGCGCCTGGTACACGAATCGCCAAAGCAATAGCGGCGTGCCCGATTTCCGAAATCACATGCGCGCTCTCTGACTCATGCGTACGTATACAAGCTCCGATTAGAGTATATCTAATGCTCCGTAGGTTCGTCGGTACATTCCTCAATCGCTCAATGGCCCTGATAAATTATTCCTTTTTTACCCGGCTGAAGTTTCATCGGGTTTCCTTTGACGCCGTTTCGCGCTTATCGAGCACTTTATATATATTTAACTGATATGTGTATTATATGCATATATATAAATCTCGCGCGTTTTGAGCGAGAAACGATGCGAATTATCGCGACGTTGAATCATGCATTACCAGGGAGATATGCGTTTTTTATAAGATAATAAAATTGATCTGCACCAAGTAGGTAATATATATAACCTCACTCTCATTGTATAACGCACATAACGGCGCAATGTAAAAACTTTTATCGCTCGAGCGCACGACCTCACACACTTTTTCTCAAATTACAACAATCAATTAATAAATTACGCAAACAGACTGTCGAGGCGAGGTGTGCAAAGCCCGCCAGCGTAGGAAGGAAGTAAAGCGAGAGCCGCGATCGGAAAACCGCCGGCGCGATATAGGCGTGACACGGCTCGTTACAATGTATAACCTTCTCTTCCGCGCGCAAAACACAAAAAAAAAAAAAAAAAAAAAAAAAAAACTCGGCGTTCAATGCGCCGCTTCGATCAGCCGAAGCACACCTCGGGTCCCGTATATAAAACGCAAGCGACCGTTCAAGGAGCCGCTGCGGTAATGACCGCCTCGTCGAGAACGATGAAGGGGGGAAAAAGCGCGGATCACACGAAATCAATCGTTCGCTCAGTAGTTTCCGAGATCGTTCAACCCGAGGAGCGAAATTCGCGCGATTCAATCCCGCGGGGTGCTGCTTATGCAAAATCGACCGATCGCCGCTCGCATTGTCGGCGAGAGAGCGCGGAAAAGTTGAACGGCTCGATGATCGCCGGCGCAAGAGATTGATCGATCGATCGATCGAAATTTATGAGCTTTCTCGAGTGTTAATTAAGTGGGCATTCGCGGCTAAAACGTTGGATCAATTAACGAGTGGCATTAAGCTTGTTTGGAGTAGGTAATAGCGCGCGTTCAAGACTACATTGTTCGGCGCGCACGGCGGCCTTATCTATACATCCAGGCGGAAGTTGCACCGTCGGCTTTTTAATCCGCGTTTATTAATTCGACAGATTATCGCCCGGTGTTTGTGTGACGCTATCCGCGCAGTAAGCCGGAGGCATCATCGCGCGTTTAAAACCCTAAGCGGCTTTACACTATAATTATTCATTTAATCCTACTCTAATATTAGCCGGGCAATTTCGAGCTCTCGAAGCAGCGCACACTACGAGGCTCGCCAATTTACAAAGTTTCTAAACGATCGTATGAATAATCAATTTATGATTTCAGAATTTAAAAGTGTTGCGCGCTTAAAAAAGTGAAACGACAAATTTCACGAGAAAAAAAAAAGGTATTATAGTTATCGATTTACAGATCCGCAATGCGCAACGACACGAGTAAACCGATTACACGAATAACGTTCTGATTTATCGCCTTTAAAAAGTGTGTCGCAAAATGATATACGCCGCCTCCATTCAACGTGTTTATCAACGGCGAATATGAGTCAAGTTAAACACTACACGCGTTAACTGCAAACGTGTCTTTATAGCGCCCATGAGCCTCCCATCAAAATCACTCCCGCGGAGTGCGGCGCGCGCCTGATGGCGTTCGCTCTCGGCCGACTGATTGCACGCGAAGCCGCTCGCTCGAGCCGAGCCTTAGAAAGTTTTCCACTTTGCTCGCGCTTCGAACTATGTATAAGTAAGTAGACTTCCGTCGATACATGACATAAACATAAACGGCTGTCGCAAATGATTTTGCTTTCGTTTGATCGCGCAAATATTGACGGGAGCCGCCGATTATGCCCCCAAGAAAATCCGCGAACTTTCTGAATGAAACGCCAAAACACTTCGGTGGAATAGCTCGGGGATACGTAGCCTCTTTTAGCTCGCAATAAAAAAAAAAAAAAAAAATCGCACGATTATAATGGAGAAAGTGTATTGACCTTTGTGCGTCTTTCTTTCTTTTTTTTTTAAAGCGAAATTGTAGTTTCCCTTTCGTTACGTAAAAACCGCAGATACACACGGAGAATTTATAACATAAATTGCGCACATCCTTATGAGCGCAACTTTTCAATATAATCGAAAATTAACAGCGCCGCGGGATGAATGCATCTCGCATTCACTTTCGTTTTCAGTCGCGGGTAAAAAAAAAAGAAGTATATATAAGCACGAGGAACATTAGGTGGAACTGCATAAGGAATGGGCGAGTTATAAGAAGATGGCATTGTCGGAGCTGTGCACGCTGCACGGCGCATATCGGCAGAAGCACCGCAAGCGTAGAAAGTCCGTTCCGCGTGCAGTGTATATATCTTTACATCTACACGACATAAACATAAACACCTGTCGTCCTCGGGTAACTCGTGAGTAACGTAATAAAGCGCGAGGGCCGCGTACTTTCTTCCGGAGCGGCTCGAGATTGTGAATTATACGTGCCCGCAGGAGAGCTCTCGGCCAATTGAACGAGGAAGTTCGCGGGGGTCAACGTTTCGCCGCGCGATCGATCCTCGTCGCGATGCGGAGGGGCTCATCGTCCTCCGGTGTCGCCGGACGAGCTTTGACACACGAGCGACTCTGAATAATTGCCCGGGCGTCGTGCATTTGCCGCTTACGTAAATTGGACCCGATGATTCACCGGCGGCACATCTCGCGAGGATAATTACCTCGGGAAACATTGAAATCGTTAATTAAGAGAAAAAGCAGGAGGTTGCGTAACGCGCGTAGAAAAAAATCGTGCTACGCGTATGCGCGAGTGACGAAGTGGAAGAAAAAGTTTACGCTCGCAAAAAAAAAAAAAAAAAAACAGTATGGAAGTATGTAAATGATCGTTCGACTCGCTATCGTTGTGAATTCGTCATCGGAAACACGTCCTCCCACTGACACATGAAAAGTGAAGCGTGCAGAAAAGAGCGGAGCAAAAAAAGAAAGAAAAAAAAAATATTACGAGCGGTGCGAGCGCATGTATCTTGAGAAAATACGCCGCGCCCACGCGCGTATCGTCGACCTTCGTTAGAAAGCACCTATACACATCATTGTCATAAATTTTTATAGATCCAGAACTTTTTTTTTATCGGGTTCTGACCTGCAATTTCCGAGGCAATAGCGGAGGAAGTATTGCCCCAGTGGCATTGAGTAACTCGCCAAGTACACCACCTAATGAGAAACTAAAATCTATATCTTATCTCCGGGGTTTAGCCAATTCTATGTAACTATAATACGACTCTCCTCATAAATCCGCCCATCCACTATCTGCCCGCGGTAACATCCGTAGCTACTATCCTGAAATGGTGCGGATTTAAAAACAAAGTTCCCTGCACCGTAACCTTGAGCAGACCTTGTACAGACGAAATGAGGAAAAAGCCACTGCTTAAAAAAAAAAAATAAGTATCCAACAATAGATGGGAAAAGTCGTCGGGGGAGGAAATAGTAGCGCGTCAGCCGGTGCAGATGCGGTTAATAGCCTATAGGCGGGGGTTGCGGCGGTCCCGGCAGCCGCACGTCCCGGCGAGACTGCCATTATGCAGCAACGCCCATTATCGTGATCCACGCTGATGCGGCTCGTTTCCCCCAGCGTCCCAGGGGCCGCGCTCTTTTCGCCTTTCCTTTTGCCGCCGCGACGAGGTGCGACTCGCACTTTTCACCTGCGGCAGGAGAGGAAAGAGCGAGAGGGCGACACGGCGCTCGCACCGATGATGTATAATGTATACAGAGGCCAGGGTCGGTGTGCGCCACGCGGGGCCGATGCCGATTAATCTTGCCCATGGGTGCCCGCTGCGCTCTTATTTCTGCCTACGCACGCGGTTCCGCGGCCTCTTTTTGTCAGGCTTCCCGGCATCTTTATTTTTTCCCCTCTCGCCGACCGAGGCTTTTTTCCCATCGCTCCGGCGCTCAATGAGAGCTGTTTCTCTTGGAGCGAACTCCGATCCGTCATTATTAAGTATTTATTTTGTCAACAGGTATTTTCGCCCCGGAAAAATATCTTCTGCCCTAAATGCGGCCTTTCGTCAATTAATTTTTCATATATTTTTATTTAAAAAATAGATTGTAAAATGTAAAAAGTTAATCACCCACTTTGTCAAAATAAAGAGAAATTAAATGTACACCAAGGCTAATTAAAACTAAAGAATATGGTAACTTTAAGGAAGTTTTTGGATAAATCATTTTAAATTTGTTTAAGGCATTCATGAAAGTTTTAGTAAAATTAATTTATCGAATAATAAAACCATATTTTAAAGCTTAAGACTAATTATTGACCTTCAAAGTTTTCGAAAAAGAGTGATAATGAATATGGGATACATAAAATTTGTAGGGTACGCTGAATCGAAACTACTACATATAAAGTAATTTAAAGTCTTATTTGGTTTCATTTTTAAATAAGATTTTTTATAGCAGTCCGAATTCAGTTCACTAATCTGTACATTATTTGCTGTATACATTTTTAGAAGATAAAAAAAGGAACGATTCAAAATTTATATTTACATACATATTATAAAATATGTATATTATTTATATATATTTATATATATTATTACCTGCATAAATTTGCTCATAAACAATATAAATTTAGTATAATAATTTATATTTTTTATAAGTTACCTAAAACCTATTTCTCTCGCAGTTGACTAAAAGTAAAAGCTACTTTAGAATCATATGTAAACAATAAAAATAAAAAATCTAAAATTATTATATAGATGCAATTTTTTGGTAAAATTGTCATTTAAATTCGTTAGAGTGTAAGTAAATATATAAATATATACACACTTATTATCATAATTGTAATTATGAATCTCATTAAAAAAAAAAAATACAATAAGAATTATATAAAAAAAATTAATTTTGATGTATATAAGATTATATTAGTAATGGCCAGAGCAGGCACATAAACAAAATTAAGAAAGAGAAAAAAATGAAGGCTCACCGTGAGTTGAGACTTGTCGGGAGCGATGGCGGTGATCTCGAGGGACCTGGGTTCGGGGGGGTGGGCCCGATGCAGCAGAGCAGCCGGCACCTTGGCCACCAGCGAGAGTCTTCTCGTCAGCCTCCTGCCGAGTTCCGCGCGCCGTCTCAGCCTCACTCGCGGCCCGGTGCCCTTATAACCTCCGAATTCCATTTTTAACGACATGCCCCGCGCGCACCCTACTCAATCTTAACCGCTTCTTTCTTTCTCTGCGTTTTTATTGCCTCCGACGATACATTTTCACTCGCGCCTCGTCACTTGACTCCTCTGGTCTCGCTGCGCCCGCACTTGATTGTTTACAGCAGCAAAATAAACACCACAAAAATCCTTTCTCCCTTTATCGATCGCACTTTAACGCCTCCACCAATATCCTTCACACTCGAAATGTCTGCGCCGCGGCCGGCATCCAATTCCTGGAACCGGCGGCGGAAAACCGACGTGAATTTACCTCTGCACAACTCGTCAACACAACTAGGCTATAATGTAGGCCAACGATCGTACTGCTTATTCGATGTAACAAACACTTCACCAATGATTCTCCGGAAAAAAAAAACTCAATGTCCAATCTCTCTGTCACAACTTGAATCTTCTTATTTTTGTTTCCAGTCCACCAGTCAGTCCCAATCCCAACAGTGTCGCAGCAATGGGCGTCGAGGCGCAGCTTCTTCCGGTCGCACTGAGCGCGGCTGTAGGCGTTCTGCGAGTGCAGCCCGTTGCGATTCCACGTGACGGATCGGGCCGCGGGGGGAGCAACGGGGGCGGGAGCGCGACGACGACGCGTACAGCGGCGAGCCGCGACTGGCCGAGGACGAAGTCGAGCGGCGACTGCCGCGCATAGACCGGACTGAGGCGCGAAACGCGCGTGATGCGCGCTCGACTCACGAGTAGCGGGGGAACGCGCGATTTGCCGAATTGTGCCGATCGTTGGACCTCCGTGACTGTACACGAGACTTGAGACTTAGGGAGTCATCTATAATTCGTCTATATAAATAAACACCCCCGATCACGTGCTACACGCACGTGTGCAACTTGACAGATTTTATGCACTAATACTTTGCGCAGGACATCAATCACGTGACTGGAAGATTCTCCCTGCAGCAGGTGCACTCTTACAGTGAAGTCTCTTGGAGATGTCTTCGACTGTTTGATTTTAAATATTTTCTCAGCGGATATACCGCGGTGAAATCGCGGGAGATAAACAAGTGCAACCACAAGGTCACTGAGTGGCGCTCCGACAACGAATAAAAAACTCAAGGAGAGTACACTTTATACAACGGTCATTTTTCGACGGCCTGAATACAGCCTCGGTAGGTATATCCCGCGCACACTGCAGCCACCCCCTTCGTACCGCGAAAAAGTTCGGGTTGAAGAAGACAGACCGGACGCTCCGGTAGCCGGCGTCTCAGCGGCGGCGCCGCCGAGGGCTAAAACGAGCTCGCTCGTAAATGCAAAGTGCGGAGGACGAGCGCAAACGAGCGTATAGGGGCAGCGGGAATAAAAAGAGGCGCGCGGGAGGAGAGGAAAATTGTTGCGGCTGAGTGTGGTGTATATAGACACGAGGGCCCGCGAGGGATGCCGGCGCGGCGCGAGCGTTGCGTTGCGCCGAGAGAGATATAGCAGCTCCGTGTGGCCGGCCCGGCGAGCTTCGACTGAGCGCCGGCTGGAAATTGAATCCACCGCCGAGCCGCCGAGAGTAGACGCCTCCTACCGCGCGCGCGGCTCTGTCCCCGTGCGCACACTGCCAGTGTCTCTAGTCTTGTCTTCTATTCGCGCCGCTGCTCGCGTTGCGGAATTAACTATGCCTTTTCTTCATTTTTTTTTCACTTTATCTGATTTTGTCCTGGGCACCTGTAATTTTAGTTTTCGTTTACAAGAAAAGCCTTATATAAAAGAATAGAATGGAATAGAATTGGTGTTTATATACTGTAAATTACAGGATTTATAAATATTAATAAAAAAAAAGATTTCATAGCAAAATTTCATTCGCAAACAGTGTCTCAATTGTAAAACATTCAGTTTAAACAAACTAGCAAAAAAATAAGACTCACAACCATTTTAGATTGAAACAGAAAGTTATGAGATATATAAAAGCAAACTACTCACGTCAAATAAAAAATTGAAATAAATAAGTATATAAAATTGTATACATTACTTTCTTTTTCTTTATTGGTCGTGGGTCACATACAGCTCATGACTCCGATATGCGTTTACCTTTCCTTTTTTCTTCATATACAAATGAGTTTTTTAACGAATTTCGTTAAAAATTTCTTTATACTAATATTCTCGGGATTATTTATGATATCTACAATTTCAGATGGAGACGACTTTTTCTT